>PVKU01010215.1:0-37332 GCA_004027475.1 Anoura caudifer
GGGGGTTGGAGGGGGCGGGGGGAGGGGCAACACATGCACATGGGTCTGCCAAGCTCCTAATAAGAGAGATTTAATTTTTACAAATGCTGCTTCCAGTGGGACCTTTGCATACCAGCCAAAGTCCAAAATGATATTAAAAATGGTTAATTAAAACTGCTCTCCTTCAGCCTGGGCTCTTTCCCTACTAACCCTGCTGAGAACCCGGGAATGTCTCCTCCAGGTACGGCCACACACCCCTGCAGAGCTGAACCATCACACATGAGCAGCAGTCTCACGAAGCCCTCCAGGCACAGTACAGCAGACCAGCACCTCAAGTGCCCCCTGCCACCTTGACTGCCCCTCAGGCACAGCCAGCAGACAGAGAGCCACTCACAGAATACAGGGTCCTACAGCAACCTGTGCTCCTACTAATGTGTAGTCTGGATCCTTTCGCCTGCTGCCCTCTGTACCTGCACCCACATGCCCACCACCCCCAGCACTCATTTCTAAACTTGTGCTCTCCCCCCCCAGATAAATACACCATCAAGCATGCATACCCACACAGTGTGCCCCTCCTCCCATTCTCCACTCCCTTCCAACATCCTCCCTAAGACATTACATCCATCCAGGATTCTTAGCAGAGCCTTCCTGGGAGTACAGCTCAAGGCAAGATGATGTGGGCTATGTCTCAGTTTCTGGCCAAGTCAAGTCTGGGACCCAGGGAACCATCAGAGCATGAGGATTCAGGGAGACTGTCCCCTGTGGGCTGCCTACAGGGACAGTGGAGACAGATGGGCCCATGCTGGATTGGAGGTGGTTAGGAAAGCTTCCTGGAGGGCACCAGGTGGAAAACATGGCAAGGGCAAAGGAGAAGGGCAGGAGCAAGCTTGGTGAGTGCACAGGCAAGAGCTCGGGCATTGCTGGGCAGCCAACATGGACAGGAGTCAAATCTTGAGGTGCTGCCTCCCAGCTCTGTGCAAACTGGCATCAATTGAGGTGCCCTTTCCCCCACTTGCTTCCTATCCCCACTCTCCCTCTCTCCTTCCTGCCAGCCTGTGGGGTATCAGGGTAAGGGACTCAGAATCTTTCTGACTTTGATCGGTGTCAGGCAGGGATGCTTTAAGACCTCTCGCCAAGATCCATGCCTGAGCCCCTCTTCCATGCTGGTTCCAAATTCTCTGGGTGCCACTGTGCCAGCTGCAGTTCTCCCAGCTATTGGGGCCCACCTGATGGGTTCCTGACCAGAGGGCCAGCAGGTAGAAGGATGTCTCAGGAGCTCGAACCCTATCCAGGGCAAGTAGAATTGGGGGGAAGAGATGCTGGTCTACCAAACTGCGCATCTCAGCCCTATGCCAGGCAGGCACGCACACATCCCTTTCCCTGAGCTGCTGCAATTTCCATGCGTAGGGAAGCAGGTGCCGAGCTGCTCCCGGCTGGCTCTCCCCTCTCGTGGCTCTGCCCGCCTTGGCTGCTGCCCCATTAGCTTAGTGGCCAGCCATCTGCGACGGGCCTGCCACGCAGCCCTGCTGTAGGCGCGGCGGGTGGCCCCCTGTGTAACAGGGAGCTTTGCCATTAGCGCCTTTAATATTCTGACACCTCAGCACAGCCTGCTATTACATGCAAACGCTGATCGCCCTGTGAAATTACATTGCTGGGCCCGCGAAATGGAATCGTGTATAATCAGCCTCCTCCATGCACTGTCAGTCCCATCACAAACACGGCGCCCGGCGGCTTACGGGGGCTTAGCAGCTGCGACAAGTGTATTGGGTTTAATAGATGAAGTAGCCCTCATCGGCAGCAGCATCAGATTCTTCAAAGAGGAAAGAAGAGGCATCGACAGCTGCTGGGGTGTCTCTGCCCACCCACTCACTACCTGGCAGGGCTCTGAGCGTGGGGTGGACAGAGAGCGGGCAGGGCAGTGGCTGCAGCTAGAGCCCCCCTCAGACTGCAGAGAGAAGCACAGACTGCCCTGCATCTTCCAGAAACCCAGAGCTCCCAAGCCGACAGCAGCACATCCAACCTACCCAGCTTGTCCACAAGCTGGGGAGGAACAGACCTTTAACCAGACCCCTGGTGACTGTCACCCTCTGGGCCATTTCCCAAGCTGAGGAACCAAATCAAAGCACTGCTATTCCCATAAACACCCAACAGACAGAGTGCTCAACAGGGTTCTCTGGAGGACAGGGGAGAGTCTGACCAACATAACCATCACCTAACCTTCCTATCTAACTGGCCAACACTTCTGTGGTGAGTGAACCAAGTACTGAGGCCACAGGTCAACACGAGGAGGGCATGCCCAGGAGCCCAGTTTTATAGAAGAACAGTGCCTGCGAGCTCAGGGGTCAGGCAAATCATGAACCAGTCCCCAGTGCTGCCAGTCATCGGCACTGTAACTTTGGAGGAGTTATTAAGCCTCTCTGAACCTCAATTTCCTGGACTACGAAATGGAGTGGTAGTTCTTTCCTCCAAGTATACCTGAGGTCACTCATGAATGCCTGTCCCACTGCTGCCTCCTAATACTCTTGGTGCCATCACCCAAAATGCACTTTGCCTTTGAGAATGCTGTTCCCTCTCTGTTTTCTGGGTTCAGACTAACTCATCCCCTGCAATGGCTGTAATATGTATCTCCCATCTCACATGCTCTTCCTACAGTGTGACTCTGACATATCTACCATAAAGAAGGGGAGTCTATGTCACCTCCCTTTTAAATATGGTGGGCTTTTTTTTTGTTTGTTTCAACCAACACAGTAATGTAATAAATGCTATGTAATTTCAAGAAATACTATATAATTTCAGGAAAGCTAAGGTCCCTTCCTCCTGATTTCCTGGAACCCTAGCCCTGGAGCCCTGAGCTGCCCTGAAGTAGACTGCTTTGAGGCAGCCACGCTGTGGGGAAGCCCAGATAAGCCCATGCAGAGGGACCACACAGAGAAGCCATGAGACTAGGTGACGAGAGAAGCCCAGCCAGCTCCCAGCTGCTACAGCTGCACACTGTGCCGGCTCCAGTCACTGACTACGAACATGTCAGAGGACCCTCGCCCTTCTGAATTCCTGATTGACAGAGACCATCAGTAATCATTGTTTTAAGTCACTAAGTTTTGGGGTGATTAGTTATGCAGCAACACTAAGTGGAAAACCAATGGAAACCCCACAGAGCTGACGTGAGGATTACATGAGTTATGGTATGTAAAGTACTTAAAACAAGGCTCTTTTGAAAGTTATTTAAGTATTAGATTATAATCTTTAAAGTCCTCTGTTCACTCCACATTGCCATCCAGAGATGCTGCCTGTTCTGTTAACGACCAAACTTCTCAAGGTTTTTTCCGCTCACCTCCACTTACCTCCCCCATCACTCCTTAACCCGTGCAGACTGGTTTCCAGCCTTAACATGACACTTAGCTCCTGCTACAGTCTTCACCATACTGCCCACCTTTATGGGCAGTTTCAGGTTCTTGCAGCCTGCTTCATCTTTAAAACCCTTCTCCTTTGGTTTTCTCAACATCCTACTCTGAGTTTTCTTATGTCTCTGTCGTTTTCCTGTCAATGTCCTCCTACACAGTCTCTTCTGCATCTGGTCATCCTACGTGTGTGCTCATCTGCTCTCTCTTCCTGTTTTTGTCTACACTCTACCACTCTTCCTGGGTGATTTCTTCAACTTCCTTGTCTTCAATTTCTCCAACTTCTTCTTCTTTTTTTTTTTAAATCCTCAACTGAGGATATGTTTATTGATTTTAGAGACAGAGGAAGGGAGAGAGGGAGAGAGAGAAAGAGAGAAACATCGATGTGAGAGAGAAACATAGATCTGCTGCCTCCCGTACACGCCCAAACCAGGGATTGAACCCACAACAACCTAGGCATGTGCCCTGAACGGGGATTTAACCCACAACCTTTTGGTGTATAGGACAATGTTCCAAGCAGCTAACCCCCCCGGCCAGTGCTCTCCAACTTCTAAATCGTTATTTCTTGCCTCTACTTGTGCGTCAAACATATATTCTCTGTTGCCTACCTGGCATTTCCAACTGGATTTTACTTGGATACTTCACTCTCAACATGTTTAAAAACCCACTTCAAACGTCTCTTCTCCAAATAGCCCCTTCTCCAGGGTTTCCAAATCTCAGTGAAAGCCGTTACCACCTACCTGGTCTACCGGAAAAGTGGGGTCAACGTTGCTCCCTTCTTTTCCCTCACCACCCACTAAGTCCTGGGACTGTTGTTTCACATCCCTAAGACCTAAGAACGGTTTTCAGCCTACTTAGAATGGCCCTCTGACTTCTCCTACTTTTTGTCCTAATGAGCACATATTCCTTTACCAATACTCAACTTAAAGTACCTCCCTTTACTAAGCCTTTCCTGACTCATCCCTTCTTTAAACCCACCCATACTCTAAACAGCATCTGCAATGTTAGATTTGCTTACAAATCTGTTACCCCACAATGGTGGGAGATTCTTGGGGCAGGGGTTGTAACTGCTGTGTCCCTGAATGGTCTCCACTAAGGGAAGGGGAAAAAAAGACATCTTTTTGGTTGTAATTTTGCCACGCAGGAAGGCCTGGTTTCCGGAGTCACTGCTGCTGGCAGTCCTACCCAGTCTCCTTCTGGAACCACTGTTGTTCTTGCTCAGCAGAACATCTACTCCCTGGTAGCTCTCCTTACAGCTGGGGGCCCAGCTGCCTATTGTCAGCAAAGGACAGTGTTCCTGACCCCTTCTCCTTTTCTGAACCCTTTGGCCTTATGGGTATCCCCCACTCCTCAGGCCACCAAAGGCCTGGCCAGCACAGTGACAGCAACAAAAGGATGGACGCTTGCACCAGGTGACACAAACCTATCCTCTCTACACCCAGCTGGCAGTTCTGTGTGCTCAGTGTTCCCTGACTACCAACATACTTCAGGGGCCCCAGAGCTGCTGTTGCCTCTGTCCATCAACAGAACCTGAGCGGGATAATTACCATCTCTGTGTACTTAACCTTCCCGCTCACTGCCTACAACAGGACAGCTGCGCCTCACACACCGGACCGCCACCACAGCAAAGGCCGGGGCTGCGCCACAGGTCTAGGGTTTGCATTTGGAACTGCCGCCAGCTCAGTCTGATCCCATGAGGGTCCTGAATCTATTTTCAGGTGGAGGAATCTCCCTCATGGGCCCAGAGCTTCATTACCGAGTCAGAGGGGACCTGGGAACACTGAGGGTTCTGGGATGGGAACCAGATAAGTCATGCCTCCTCAGTCATGCCGCCTCAGCCCCTACAGAAGAGGCTGGCCTGTCTGGGGATCCACGTGCACTGTCACAGAGTCAAAGGCAGCAAGTCAGCCTGAGCCAACTGCCCAGGGTGAGAGTTCCATTGTGAGTTTTCTTTGTTTTCATTACAATTTCCTCTCTCATTGCTTCTTTTTAGCTAGCCCTTTCCTCCCTGGGGTGCCGGGGATTGAATGAAACACCACCCCTGGCTCCAATAAGTGTATTTCAATTACATCTGTCACTGCGTAACGATATAATGATATATCATGTGATATTAAATCCATGGTAATCATATCAGGGATTTTTTTTAATCGTGCACTAATTGCATTATTACATCTCTATAATTAACAACAGGAGGTATGGAAATTCAGTTAAGGCAGAAGGCTCAATGTACTCCCCCCACCCCACCCCTGCCCTAGCTCCCCAAAATTAGGCCCAATTAGGAAATGGGACTGCAGGGCACTAGCAAGATAAGCCAAAGCCCCCACCTCCCTGTGCCTCAGCGACGAGCAGAGCTTTCAGCATCCAGGGCTGGTACACACAGGCCAGACTGAGGCCAGGATGCTGTCTGTCTTGTGGCTGCTCAAGACAGAGCCTTGGGCAGAGCCACTCAGAAGGACCCAATGACAAGGCTCAGCTGGGCCTCCCAGACCTCCTGCCATTGCAGCACCAAATCTTCTCCACAGGGAAGGGGTGTGTCCTTTCCTTCAAACCAGCAAGGCCCTCAAAGGTGCTTATAAGGCACAAGGCAAGCTCCTGCCTCAAGGCCTCCTGGACAAGAATTCCTCCTGCTGCTGCTGCTACGCATACTTCCTCCCTCTGACCTAGCCCTTTGTGGTGGCAGCTCTCAACACCACCAGGTCCAGAAGCTGTGATGTCTCTGTCTCTTGGTCCTATCATCCCTGAACATTGCAAAACCAATTCTTCCTGGGGCTATTCCTCTCCAATCCTCCCTCTGAAGTCTGGTCCCTCGTACTACGTGACAATTGGGTTTTTGATAATCATCGGGGTCATTCCCTTACCTCTCCAAAATGGTCCAAGTTCTTATGTCCTCCCACCCAGGTCTATACGGAGAGGGGATGAGCTCAGGACTATAGCTTGAACTATGTCAAATGACCCTGTCTCTCCCACCCCCTTCCTGATGCTGAGCTGTTGGGCTAATCCCCTGAGGGGTGTCAGAACCAGCCTGCAAAGCAAAATTCTGTGTTTCAAGTCCAAAGCTTTGAACTTGGCATGTAACTACCTCAGTGAGGGGCAGGCATTTTGCTAAGTTTGACTCTCAGAAGTTGGACAGGCCTGAAGATAAAAGAAAAAAATCATGTCCTTTTTCCTAATAAAAAGGAGACACTAATAGCAGTCAGCACTTAGGCAAAGCACTTTAAGTTTCTAAAGTGCCTTCCAAATTAAAATATAAGCCTTTATTGAGATGTGACACCACCACAACCACCCGCCCCTCAAACTTGAAGGCATGTGCGTGCTTGTGCACAACACATGCACCTTCACTTTCTTTCTCCCTAGAAAAATAAAAAGGGTGTTCAAAACCTTCATCCCAGACCCCCTTCCCTCTTCACTGGCTTGTTCATATAACGCACACTTATGGAGCAACTATCATGTGTCCAGCTCCATGCTAGGTGCCAGAGACACACAGATCAAGTAAATTAAGCTACTGCCTTCAGGGGGGTTTTGAGCTAGGAGAGACATGTAAACATGTATGTAAACTCACACACAGTTTGGGTTTGAGGCCCTGCAAGAGCGAAAACCCTAACCAGGCTTGGAGGAAAATCACTGAGAAGGACTAAGATGGCCTTCAGTGGGATATCCAAGGTGGGCTGCCTGGAAAAAGTGGACACGAAGATCAGGAGCTCAATTCAGTGGTTTGAGCTGAGGCAAGAAAGGCCTCAGGAAGTGTGCAGGTGGTGCATGAAACTGCGGAACTAGGTAAGATCACCGAGGAAGAGAATAAAAGCCTTTAGGGTCAGATGAGGCCCTTCTCTTCTCTGATGTTTGGAGGGGAAAAAAGGAGTGCTGAGATGGAAAGCTGAACACTAACTACCACAGCCTCCAGAGCTAAGGCCCAAAGAGCCTCCTCTCTAGACATGCCTAATATCCTGCCCCCTGCACCTCCCTGTGTTACCTCTACCTTCATCTGCCCAGGTGCAATATGATTAAAAAATACAGACTTTGGATCACACTGACTCATTCACAACAAACATTTACTGAGAACCTGTTATATGCCAGGCTACATGCATTTCACTGAAGGCCTGCCAGACCCTAGCAGCTCAAATGAATCACATGTAGACCATGTCCTCAAAGAACCCACCGCCCTTTGAGCAGAAACAGACATGGACACCAGTAAATGCCCAGTCACCACAATGGAGAGTGGTTACCTCAATTAGAGAGAACTGAGAGGGATATAAGGGAGGAAAGTGCTCAGGCTAGAAGTATCTGGAGCCTGGAATGGGGTGGGCTGCCTCCTGGTCCTCTTCTCACCACACAAGCAGCAGTCGGCTGGCCGGGACAGGACTCTCCACATGGACTGCAGATTGGGCTGGAGGCAGGAGTGTGAGGAGGACCCTGAGCCAAAGCAGGGAAAGGGCTGGAGACTAAAAAGCAATGAACCTGAGCCAGGATCTTCTGGTTGCAAAGACGAAGGTTGTAAGGCTGTGACCAAAGCCAGAGGAGAGAACAGGGACAGACTCACTGTATTGGCCCAGGATAATGGAAGGGGCACCTTCAGAACAAGCAACAGGACTTGAGTAGGAAATGGCAACTCCAGTCCCCAGGCCTGTTTCTTCATTGGAAAGTGAGGGACTTAACTGCTTGATTTCTCATGATCCTTCTTGATTTGAAATTCACATCTGAGGCTCTTCAACCTCCCACAAGAGTCAGGCTTATTTCTGTCCTCACACCTTAGCTTATGCTATTTCCCTGACCTCGCCCACTAGCCTTCCTCTACCCTCTCCAAATCCTGTCTGCCAGGACATAATCTTCAGGAAGCCTTTCCTGATTTCTCTTCCTCCCTCTTCCACATCCTGTCCTGACCTCCACAGTTCATCCCACAGTTCCCCCAACAGCACTTGGCTTAATTACATATTGCCTCTAGTCTAGCACTCTTACCTGATTGGTCTACGGACTGCCTTATCACTCCATGACCCCTGACATCCATGCCAAGGGTAAGAGGGAAGCTCTACTCTCACAGGCTGAAGTCTAGGTCCCTGCTCCCTTTGCCCATAGCCCTTTGAGAACTCGGCAGGCCTCCACTTGAAAAGGGTGCTGAAAGCAATGATGTCTCCAAGTGTGATGGGAGATATTTGTGTCTGCTTTACCCTTGGCTTTTTGCTCCGGTTCAGGTAGGAGCGGGGTGGGCCGGCTGGCAGATCTGAGAGCGCGGCACGCCCCAGCGGGCAGGGCGCACAGCGCGGAGGAAGGCGCGAGTCAGTCTGGAGTGCTCCCCATTTATCAAGCTCACGCAGGCCGCCAGCCGAGCGAGTCTTTCTATCATTACACCTCTCAAAATCCGATTCATACCACTAATCCTGCCTTCATTCTCCCAGATTAATAACATCTCTTTCAACCTTCACAGTGTGATAAATAGACAAAGAGAGAACAAAAGGAGAGACAGAAGAGAGAGAAAGAGCTGGAGCAAGTCCCCATAATAGAGAGAGCTGAGAAAGAGGAGAGGGAAAAAAAGGAGAGAGAGCGAGAGCAGGCAGCGGCCAGAGACTACAGCTACCTTAGAGAGCCACTGAGGAGAGCAGGCGCTGCGCCCTGCTACGCGCTCTGCTCTGTCCCCAAGAGAAAGAAAGGCTCATTAACAGCTCCTTCCTGCCTGCACTTTTGTTCAAATTCTTTTCTTCCCTTCCAATCCTGCTTTAGGTCAAATTCCAGTGAAAATGAGTCTTCTGGCTTCCCGGTCTCCTCCCCGCCTCCCTGCCAGGCCCTGGCAGCAGAGCTGGAGCTAGGCACAAGGCAGGGCTGGGGGTGGGTTTAGCAAGGGTGGAGCACCCTGGCCTAAAGTTTTGCCAGAGCCATTTCCTTAGTCTGAACCTCTGCTCCCCTTCCCTGCTCTCGAGACAGAATACAAGATGGAACAGAGCTGAGGGGAGCTTGGGGTCCACTCCCTAAGGCTCTGTCCTGTACATCTTTCCAACCTAAGGCTCCAGCTGGTCCAATCCAAGGCCCATAGCCCTCAGCAGCCCAGGTAGATGGTGAAAGTAGGTACCCTTTGGGCTTGCTAAAACAGAGAAGTGGCCCATGCCTTTAAACTATGAGGAAGTATGCTAGAGAAAATGAACCCCATTGGCTCCAGCCTTAGTCTTAGCACAGCTGATCTGTGACACTTCTTGTTCTCCCTTCCCAGATGCTGGCGCACCCTTTCTCCATAGCACATTCTCCATCCTCCTCACAGACTCAGTTCAAGGGCCCCCCTGCTGCAGGAGGCCCACCTGAGCTCTTCCAGGAGAATTCAGGCACTCCCTCTTCTGGGATCTGGAAGGTAACACTGTTTATAATTACCCTGTAGAGACCATCTCCCTCACTCCACTGGAAGTATGTCTTCTGAATTCTCTGTTCCCAAATCCAAGCTACCCACAGCACTTCCATTTTTTCTTGACTTTGCCTAAACTAGATCTTGCAGAAGACTAAAGCCAAACATGGCTCAACCTTTCCTCTGGACTGGAAAGTATTCCCAGGTAGCTGGCAAGCCTAGCTCAGAGGCAGAGGCAGAAGCACTACGCACTTGGAAACCAAGTCAGTCCTGTGCATCCACTCCCTTCACCATCCATCAGAGTGGGTGAGGGGGAAGAGGGGGCGGCATCAAGTATCCCACCTACTACTCTATCAGCATACCCTCAGAGGGGAGCAGGGGTTGGGTGGGGTGATGGCGTCTGTGTAGAAGGAAGGCCTGCCTTGCCCAATCCAGCCCAGTAGGAGGAGCTTTCCAAGAAAGTCAAGGCTTTGAGGACAGAATCTGAAGGCTTCGAGGAAAAGACCTGAAGCAGACCCTCAGTAAAAAGCTGGTGCCCTGGTGGTCAGTTTAGAGGCAGATTCCATATAGGGAATATCTCGCAGATACTTGCCAGGTTCTTCCCTCCAAAAAGGCTTCTTCTACCCCCTGCCACAAAACAGTCCTCCTTTTGGATCAAAATGGCTGCTGCATACTCCCACTATTCATTCTGGGGATTCCATCACTTCCAGCCCCAGCGCTCAGGTTAGCCTAATTAGATTTCTACTTAGGGAAATAACTCAAAAGTTCAGAGAAAAGGAGGCTTCACAGAGCCAAATAAAAGAGCAAAGTGAGTAGTAGAAGGTAGTCCTTGGGATATCCCTTTCACAAAAGATGCAGAAATTCCATTAACCTTCCCTCAGCCTCATATCAGAAGCACTTGCCACACTTTCACTTGCTCCACTAGGCCTCCAGGATCAGACACCTGCAAATAGGGAGGGTGGAAGAATGACAGTGACTGACGTTTGCCCATGGGACCAAGTAGCCCAAGGAGGTAGGGGCTGAAGAGGGAAGGCAAGAAGGAGATATAGGTACACGGCCTCGGTGAAGGACAGTGGTCTTCCCTACAACCAACCTAACCCACTGGTACCCTGGCCTCCAGGGCAGGCTAGGTCCAACTGGCCACAAAGGCCCGCACTGCCTCTGAGTCCAAGGCCACAGTAGAGTCCCAAAAGCATGGATCCTAGGCTCTTTCTTCCCTAACAGCCTGCATTGCTGGCAGATCAGACAGTCTCAGCCCATCAGTCTTGCAGCCCTCTGGACATAGGCAGCCAGCAGACCCAGACACCCCTAAGCTTAACTGAACTAGCTCCCACACTCTAAACTCCCAGGCAACTTTCCGGACAGCTTTCCCAGGGGCTCAGAAAGGTGCTCCAGCCCTTGCATCCCTGCCTGACAGGAGAATAATCCCAGGCTCTGAGAGGAGAGGTCATGGCGGCACCTCTATTTTCTGCCTCTACTGCCAATCCTTACCTAATACACACATCAGTGTGTCCTCCCAAGATGAGTCTCCACCAGGCCATCCAACTCTGATGGATGCATTCTGTCCCCTCAGGGGGCTTGGCCCCTTCAGTTGAGCAAGACAACCTGTACTACAGTAAGGGAGCTGTCTGGGGATCAGACAGAAGGAAGTCAGCTGGACACAACAAGGTCTCTTGGCAGATCAAGAAGCCAGAGCCAGGTGATGCTTTTTTCCCCAAACAGACTTTGAAAGCTCATTCCCTATGTAGCTGGTTCTAGAGCCCACTCCTCCAGGCAGCCAGTGGCACATAGCAGGGAAGAAGTTGGGTCCTAATGTGTAAAAAGCTCCAGCAAAGCAAAATCATTTACTCTTCGGTGCAACTGCTCAGCAGAGCTAATAAATCTTGCATGAGCAGGGCCGATTCTAATTTCCTAATATGAAAAGGCATTTGGATTGAGAGAGAGGGGGAGATAAAAGTGATTGAATCTCCAATAGTCCAGGTTACTGACAAGAAACATCCTGCTCAGCCCTGAGAGAAGGATGGCAGCGCCCACCCGCCCACACACACCCATACGTTCTGCCCCCCTCTTGGCGCGATACATCTCAGTCTTTTCTATTGACAGGACGTGGCTTTAAACACAGTTACACAAGTTATCATTTCTGCCTTCTGATCAATCTGAATTTTCAGGACAATTACCCTCTTAATCAATGATTGCTATCAGCAGCCCTGCGCCTGGACGGATTTCTCAGCAAGGTAATCATGCCGCCAGGCTGGACGGTGCGTGCATAGGCAATGAAGCTCCGGGTGGGGTCTCCTCCTCCCTCCCCGTTCCCCATATCCCAGAGCTGCTGCCAGTACTGAGGACAAGGACGGCAAAGTGTGAAGGCCACTTCAAGGAGTGATGGGAGTAGAAGGGAGGGGAGGGGGCCCAGCCACCCAGTCAGCCTTCCAGACCACCTGATTATAGAACAAACCTATTAAAACCCTAGATTTACTGCCCACCACTCTGATGCATCTCCACATGTCCTCCTACCATCATTCCTACCTCCTAATTAGCCTAATAAAGCCCAATTCTAATTATGGGCTCAAACTATTAGGTTAAGTACAAAGAAAAAAGAAATATTGGTTTTACTGATCTCTCAGAGCTATTGGGTCTAGAAATTCCTTTACTTCTGTAGACCTGGTTCATACAGGCTACTGACTGGAATGGCAGGGGTAGCATCTCTCCTCCCCTCAATGCCCAGACATTTGGAGCTGTCACTAAGCCAACCTGAGGAAGCCTGTTAGCTGAAGGTCACCCAGCCCAACACACCCTCCAGGTTATCCCACGGGTTCAGGCTCCTCGGATGAAGTGGGAAGGAGCGGGGAAGGTAGAGCTGGTCTCTGCCTCACTGCGGAATTAGAGGCTGTATCTGTCATGGTGGGGACAACTCAGGAAAACTTCTGAGATCAGCTGTTGCAGGTTAAGGGCTTACACCAGAGAGGTCAACAGTGGAATGAAAAGGGCATGGTCCGAAATACTGACAAATGAACTTACACTTCAGCATGGGTAGTGGATGTGTGTATGCATTTATACCCAGCGCAGAGTGAGTTATGGAATTAAAACAGGTCCCCACAGCTACTATTATGTCCTGAGGGGTAAAAGAATTAGAAAGCATGCATATATTCATTCGCTGACATTTACTGAGTGCCAACCATGGGCTAAGTGGCAGGGATGCAAGAGTGAACAATATAGGAGTGACCCCCACTCTCAGGATCAGGTCAGGAGCTCACACTGCTAGGAAAGACAGACAAGTGTAAGAATAAAACAGCAAAAACAATAAAGTGAACCTGTGCATGTATGGTCATAGCAGCATTCATCATAACAGCCAAAAAATGGAAATAATTCAAATGTCCATCAATTGATAAGTGAATAAATAAAATATGGTATACCCATAGGATAGAATATTATTCAGCAATAAAAAGAAATAAAATACTGATCCATAATACAGCACAGATGAATCTCAAAAATTACGCTAAGTAAAAGAAGTCAACCAGAAAAGGCTACATACAAGAAATTCCCAGAATTGCAAGAATAAGCAAATCTATAGAGACAGAAATTAGATTAGTGGTTGCTCAGGGCTAGCGTATTTGGGGGAAATGTAAAGTGACTACTAATGAGGTTTCTTTTAGAGGGGGCAAAACTGTTGTAAACTTAGATGGTGTGATGCTTAGTATATTCACAACGCTATGAACATACTAAGAAACTCTGAATTCTTTTAGAGGGAAGGGAAAAGAGAAGGAGAGAGAAACATTGATGTGATAGGTGATACAGAAACATCAATTGGTTGTCTTCTAGTATGCATCCCAACCAGGAATCATACCTGCAACCTGGGTATGGGCCCTGACTGGGAATCGAACCCAGAACCTTTCGGTCTATGGGACAACACTGCAACCAAATGAGCCACACTGACCAGGGCTGAATTGTACACTTTAAATAGGTGAATTGTGCGGTATGTGAATTATATGTCAAAGAGACTTTTCAAAAAAATCCTCAATGGACAACATGGTCGTTGATTTTAGAGAGAGGGGAAGGGAAGGAGAGAAACATCGATGTGAGAGAGAAACACTGATTGGTTGCCTCTAGCATGTGCCCTGACTGGGACCAAACCTGCAACCCAGACATGTGCCCTGACTGGGGATCAAACCAACAACCTTTAGGTCTATAGGACAACCCTCCAACCAACTGAGCCACACTGGCCAGGGCTCTCAATAAAACATTCTACGTACACTACAACAAGAGAAGTACCTACAGCAGGCTGACCAACAGTGAACGAAGCCAGAGAAAGCTCTAGCACAGTGCTTAGGAACTTAGGTGTCTGAAAAGGGAGGAAGTTCTCAATAGGAAATTGGAAGTCTTCAGAGAGGACAAAAAGGAGTTAGGATAAGTAGGAGTTCAGGAGGCTGAAAGGCAGCAAAGAACAATTCAGCAAATGGAACAGATGAATAAGGCATGGAAGTGGACCATATATAAGCTACCTTGGTATAGCTGGAAAGGTACTTTGGGGGTCTCAAAGGATGGGCTAGAGAGCTGTACTTCATTCAGAAGATATCACGATTTTTCAAGTAGGGAAATTAGATGATCAGTACAGGACAGCCTGAGGTTTGAGGGTTTGGGCATGGGAAACAACACGTCACAGTTGAAAGGGCATGGGTTTTGAAGTTAGATACCCAGGGTTTAAATCTTTTAATCCTTCTCCCAATAAACTCGAATGACCAGTGAGGGCTGGACTTTTGTCTATTTTGCTCACTATTTTATCTCCAGTGCTTGGCATAGTGCCTGACCCAGTAGGTGCTCAACAGCCATTTACTGCATGAGAATGAACAACTCTGTTGAATTTGGTCCCGTATGACAAACATTTATTCAACACCTACCGTGAAGCTGGAGCTCTGGTTACATAGCGTGAGCTCTTTAAGGGTAGGACTCCTGTCTGACCTCTGATCTCGGACTCAGTGCCATACACAGGTTGTGTTTGGCACAGGACAGGTCTCAAATCACATTAATCCCCTTCTCTCTCCCATTCTAGGAGGTTTCCTTAAGATGCAGTGAATTCTTGAATAGGCTTGGCCTGAACACAACACGGTGGCTGGCAAGAAAAGGGAAGCTGGAGCTACAAGGGTGGAAGACTTCAGGAGCAGGGGGTAGTGCCCATAGTCCCAAAGCAAGCCATGGAGCTCTAGGAGGCCAGTAGGCCACCTGAGTCATCAAAGCTGGTAAAGAAATGAGTGGTAATGAGACCATTCTTACAGACCATTCTCAGAACCCTCTTCAGACTGCCCGCACCCAAGGCAGCAGACCTATGTGAGCCAGGGAGGAGGCCAGCATGGATGGAGGGGAAATAAGCTGCAGGGCTTGCAGCTGGACGAGGAGGGGAAGATCTGGGCCTTATTTCCTGAGCGCCATCCTGACCCTGGAGATCCACCATTTCCACTTCTCCCCTCTGTTCAGGAGAGAGCCCTTCAGCTCATGGCTGACCACAGCATGAAGGGGGCTCCTCCAATTCCTGTAGGGCTTCCCCTCCCCTCCCTTTCCTTCCTGCAGAGCTTCCCTCAAGCCATAAAAATAAAATAAAACACAAACACCCACAGTCCAGGAGGAGGGCGTCAGACAGATAATGGGCATTTTATATCTTTTTATGACACTCCCCATAGGCAGCTCAGCAATCACAGGCAATAAAGGCAGGCATGCAGCTTGCATAGTTAAACAACTGCTGGGTAATTAGGCACAGCAAACACACCACTGGGGAGGCCTCATGGCTGCCCTGGGATCTGCCTACAACCTGCCCTCCTGCTTGCAGCCAACTAGGTGCCAAGCCCAGGCCTACCACCATAAGACCTGGTCATGGTGCTGAGGACAGACCACTGGCTACTGCCATATGCACCCCTGGGCTCATGCCTGTGCACACTTACAAGCACACCTGCTCATACTCACACACAAGGACTTCCTAAGCAGCTAGCCTGGATCTCATAGCTCCAGGAGAGCCTCTCTTCTTTTCCAAGTAGGGCAGCCTACAGTCTCTCAAGGGCCCTGTCTTAAGGCCCTTGACGAAGTCACAGGGCTGGCTGGCTGCAGCAGGAGCTGGCTCATCTGGGTAGCTCTGAACTTACTGAGTTGCAAAGGCAGGGGACATGAGCACACAGACATGCCTATACAGACTTGGTCTCTTGTAAATTTCAACTGTGTATGGAGCTCTGTACAGGTGGAAAACAGACCTGATTCACCTAAGGCTAAATGCTTTGACAAACAGGGCTTCTGTGAGTGACTGGTGGCTGGATGTTAATTTAGATGTCCTGGCCCAGGCATAGCACAGGTCACTTGCTACCTGAGGCTTAGGTCTAGGCTGGTCTAAGCCCATACATACGACAGAGAGAAGTCCTCACTAGCCCTGAAGGAACTGCACTGCAAATCCATACAATGCCCATTCCTTCTCTAGTGACCCCTAGTCAAATTTGGAAACTTCAGGGAACTGACAGCTAACTAATGGGACAGAAGAGACAAAGCCCTGCTATAATCCCACTTGAAAACTGAGGTCTTATCTCTAGGAACCACACAAATCAGCCCTGAGGAGTCAACTAGAGAAAATTAAGGCACACAACCCTAAACCCCTCTTCCCCCAAGAGAGCTGACAGCACATCAGCTGAGCTCACAGACAGTGCATTGAGCTGGCGGTCCCATACAAATATGAACACATGTCCCACTACCTTTCCTGCTCTACCTGGCCATCACTCTGCATCTGCCAAGAAAACCAACAAAGGGGATCAAAGGCCAGAGGAAGGGCCGAGGCTACAACCTGCCTTAAGAAGCTCCCCTCCACCCCCAAAAGGAGGAGGGAGACAACAAGTTTCTTCTCACCCCATATTCTCATGGAGAAGACCAACGCTGAATGGCACTCAGCTCTAGTCCAGATCACCCCAAACTGCCTCAAGCACCAGTTGTCCAAATGCCTCCCCAACACCAGAGCCCCCCGTTCTGACCTGAAGCCAGGCTATACCCTGCCTTCCCTGGACCCTCAACTTTCCCCAGTGGAATAGCAGAATAATCCCAAGGCTAAAGATCAAAGTAGGTCAGGGTAAAAGAGGGACTTCTCTCACCTTCCTTGCATCTATCTTGTTTTTAGCAAAAAAAAGGAAACCTAAGGTAGGTTTGATGAATGATCCAAGAATGGCAAAGGTAGAAGAGATCACTTTATCCAGCCCCCTTATTTGTTAGATGAGGAAACTGAGGCCTCAGAAAGGGCAAGTGACCCAATACCAAAGTGCATGTCTTGATCTTCTAGCTTAAAGTTCAGCCCAGTGTTCTTTGTATTGTACCACACTGTCCTCTAGAGAAAAAGGCCTCATCTGCCCACTGCCAGTTGCCCTAGTTAAGCCACAGATCCCCTACTTACGCTCTCACCCATAATCCCATGTGCAGGCACGTGCACACACCTAAGTATACAAAACATTCCGGCATGGAGAGATACACTTTTTAGACGTGTAGACAAGCATGTACACACACAGATAGGTCTCCGTACAACAGGTGTCACTCTCAAGAGACTTAGGAGGCCAATTCCTATCCCTCCCGAATCACTGACTTTCACTAATCATACAACTAGTAATGACTGGTATGTTTGCCAAGGCCTCCAGCTTAAACCAGGCCAGACCAGAGGAACTGCCTTCAGGTAGTATCTGCAATGGAACAAAAGACAAGAAGGGAGCTATGGAAAGAGTGAAACTGGATTTACAACCTGGTCATGTGACCTTGGAAAAACTTCTTAATCTCTCTAAGTGTCTATTTCAGCACCCATAAAATAGGGACAACAGCCCCTTCCTTGCTGAGTAGCTGCAAGGATTAAATGCAATAATTTGTGTAAAGCACCTAACACAGAAGCTGGCACCAGCTGGGACTCAACGCTCTCGGGCTCTATTATTAACACCCACGGGCCTGCTCAAACCTGCCTTTCCAGAGTGGTTTGCAGGGCAATGTGGGAGACAGGAGGCAGACTTGTGCCTCCTGCCTTCAAGGAAGTCTCCTTGTCCTTTTCTCTCCTTTTATGTAACTCTTCCCAGTTTCCAGGGTCTAGAGTAGCAGCAGTAGCAGCAGCAGCAGCAGCAACAATAAAAATAACAAAAAGAAAAAAAAAGCAAAACAAAAAACCTGGGAGAAGATGTTAACCTGGGTTCCCTTAGCTCTCTCAGACTTAATACTGAGCACTGACGAGTCCACTTCTCTCCTGCTGCCTCGCACGCCTAGTCTCTCTCCTAAAGCACTCTCAGCTCTTCCACAGCATCTACGCCTCTACTAGCCTGCCTAGCTCTGTGAATTCAGAGATGAAGCAGATCTAGTCCCTTTCATTGAGTGGCTCATGGACCCGCACAGGAACACATCAAGCCACACACAACAACCAAGAGGCACAGACCCTGGGCTACTGTGGGCCCTGGCACCTGGCCCAAGGGTTAGAGTATGGGCTGTCTGGATGGGATGCCTAGGTTTAAATCCAGGCCCAAAACAGACTGAGGAGAGGTCCCTTCCCTCCTCTGCTCCAGAGTGAGCTCACAATTCAGTTCCTCAAGGACACAAGAGAACTACAGGGGAGGCTCACAGTGGAACCAGGACGAGGCTGCATCACTTGACAGGGCCAGACTCTGAGCAGCAGCCAGTGAGAGGCACACAGACCGTGAGGCGAGCCTTGCTGTTAAAGGCCTGGCACTGAGGGCACTGCAATCAACTCCAGGGTAAAGGTCAATTTGTAGCAGCTGCAGGGAACCTCAGGCAGGTAGAAAGAACCCCAGCTGCCTTGAGCTGACTCCCTCCCCTTCCCCTTCCCACCGTGGCCACACTTACCTGGGATGCAGAACAAGGCAGGCTGGCTCAGCTTCCTGGCTGAGGCTGTGCCAGGCTGCCCACCCACACACCAAGCACCAGCACTTGAAGAGCTTTATAGACATCACCTAAGTGATTCCTCACACTGTAATCTGCCCCACTTTGCCATAAAGATACTGACATTTACTGGCACAGCAGTCTCAGACTGCCCCCGCCAATGACGCTGTAAGGCACGGTGGCCTCTTTCCCTCCCAGCTATCCAGGGCCCATTGGCTCTTTCTTCCCTCACATGGACATAAACACGGCAGTTTTCTGGAGCTACTGCCCCATTCTTGGAAGGCAGCTTAGGCTGGCTCCACCCTAGACATTGGGCAATGGTTCCTCACTGTGCTTACTTGCTCTGCTTTTCCTCTGGTAAGAGGTATACGCACAGGTGGCCCACATCAGTAGCCTAAAAACCCCAAAAGCTACTGTCTGTAGTTCCCCAACCCAGCAAGCTGTTTCACCCCTCCAGGTCTTGCTCACTGCTCCCCCTGCCTGCAATGCCCTTTCCACCCTGTCTCCTGAAAACTTACTCTCTTTCAAGGCTTTAACTCAAGTGCTTCCTTAACAAAAGCTTTGTTGACTTTCTCTCCTGCATCCCAGGTGAAAATGACTCCTTTGCACCGGAGGCAACAGAGCAAATATGTTCAGAGCACGGTCTTGGCAGTTTACTGCCTAAATGCACACACCTACTCCCTCACTCACTTTTGAACCTTGTGGAAGGTTGAATCTCATGGAAGCTGAAGCTATTGAACCCTGTGAAAGGTATTTAATGTCTTGTACCTCAGTTTCCTCATCTGTAATATGGCTAACAATTGTATTTAAAGAGTTGTTTGAAGACTGAGTTAATTTATATAAAGCATTTAGATCAGCTCCTGTTTATTATTATTATCTCTACAAATGGCAAAGCCAAGGTTCTGAGAAGGCAAGTAACTTGTCCAAGGTCATACCACAGGTAGGTGACAGAGCCAGCAATTGTCCAAAGGTGAGTGTGACTACACCCCATTGGACAGAAGGGATGCTGATGGCAGCTAGAATCAAGGGCAATGAGATGATTGACTCTGTTCCTCAGTGTGAGCTGAGGGTCAGACAGTCTGAAAATGGGATTAGGCTCCTCCTCCCTGGTGCTCCCTTGAATTCCACTGGGGAGCCTCCTTTCCCTAGCTCCTGTCTACAAAGGCTTGTATGTTTACCTTGAGTTCCTGTCTCCTTCACCCCTGTAGCCTAGAGGAGAGGACTAGGCTACAGGGGTGAAGAAGACAGTACAGGGACAAGGGAGGAGCAGAGGTATAATGCTAACATTTCAGGCCCAGGACAACTCTAGGAGTAGGTATTGTTTTTACTGTTTTATGGAGGACAATATTGAGGCTGAAAGAAGTGAAGCAACTTTCCTAAAACCCCACAGCTATTAAGTCCAGAGTAAAGATTCTGAATCAAGCCTACTGGACTCTAGAGACTAAGTTCTATGTGTCAGATATTAGTCATCTTTTACAGGTTCAGAGCGGTTAGGGAACTTGTGTCAGGTCACATAACTAGTTGGCAACGATATGAGAAGTTCTCCTGCACCAATGCTTTCCAGCCTGTGAGCCACATCCCCAGGGACCAGTGTGCACACCAAGCATCACCTGAAAGCTAAAAGAAGGGTTAAGTCTTCTCTTAATATACTAAATATAGCCATACTATTTGCCCAGGCTTATAGACAAATAGATAGTATTGCAGTTAATAAAATATAAGTCCATTTAAAAGCCAATCAAATTCACTGTAGCTTTTTTCATGATGTACTTTATCACCACACACCTAAAATACAAGTTCTACCAAGTACTCAAGGTGGAGGGGAATGTCTGTGAAGTTTGCAGACATTACTAAGAGCTCCACAGACTGTCTGCCTACCTCCCTAAGAGCTCTCCAAAACCACACTTAGGTATCTTTCTCAAGGTACTTTCTTGATCCTTAATTACAAAGTCATAACAGAGAAGTGTCTTTCGTGTAAAGTAACTGTCCAAAAGTCATTAGTAGCAACAGAAGGTACAATCCCCTGCAGGACTTGAGTTCCATGAACGTTAAGAACCAATGCAATCTCCAAGCAAAGAGGACTCAAGTCCTGAGCTATGGAAGGAAGGAGGCAGAGAAGCGAGTTTCTGTCTTTCCTACACTGGCCTCCAACTCCATGCCTGTTCACTGGCCTATGATACGTGGTCTGGGGAAAAGAACACACCTACCTGGGTGCAAATCCTAGCTTTACCTCTTCCTGGCTATGTGCCCTTAGGCAAGTTACTTAACTTCTCTATTTGTCTGGGAAATCTGGCAGGGAAATAGGCATCTGGACTCTGGAGGTTATTAGTCAAGCCCTACATTCAGTGTGGGTTCAATTAATGCTTGCTGATCCCTAGTGTGTACCAGGTCCAGTGCTGAGCACTGGAAATACAGAGATGGATGGTATGTAGACCTCAAGTGGCTCAGTCTCATAGGAAACGTAACATGTAAACATATAATCACAAGAGCATGTGGAACACTCACTACAAAGTACTGAAGTCATACAAAGGAGGAAGTGATTAACCATACAAAGGAGGAGGTGATTAACTATGTCCACAAGAGGTGAGGGAACATCAGTGAAGGCTTCACAGAAGAGGGTTTTGAAGGATGAACAGGAGTTTTTCCAACACACTAAAAAGAGAAAGGCAATGTACACAAAGGGAACAGAATATGCAAAGGGAAGTGAAACAATCACGCACATCTGAAGAGCCGCAAGAAGTCTGAGGTGGCTGGAATGTTAGAGGGAAAGGAGATATGAGGATGGGGGTGCTACAATGAGCTAGCCCATCCAGAGCCTTGGGTATCTCGCTCAAGAGAAAGAATGGGCCATACCTACCTTCTTGGCTATGGTGTTCCTCCTGTCAAAATAAGTGCTCTGCGCGATCGCACCCTTTCCCAGGCCTTTGATTTAAGAGTTCCTCTCCTGGCCCTGACAGTAAGGCATTTCTGTCCCACAGATTATAACTCACTCTGGGCTATTATTCAGCTCCCCAGCCCTGGCCCTGCTGCAGTTAGTCCAAACATAATATCTTTCATGCATATATTATCTGTCTCCCTATTATCTGGAATCATTTCGGAATTAAATTTCAGTCCTGCAATATTGGCTTCAGGAGCGGCGCGCTTTATGGGCTAGTCAAAGGTTAGAATACCAATCAAAATAACAGTGCCGATGTAGTGAGACATTTTAATATTCCAAAACCCGGTAATTGTAAAAGGACATAATATTTTTTCCCTGATTACCCCAAAGGCAACACATGTTAACAAGGCGAGGGAAGGAGTGAAAGAAATTTCAGAGTTCAGACAGCTGTAAGACATATTTAAAGGAAAAGCCCAGGCAGGGCACTACACCACGGGGGCAGGAAGATGAGAAGAAAGGAGACATTCTCTCTAGCTCCAACCACCCCTGACTCCAAATGCAGCACTGTTCCCTCTGTTGCCTCTGGCCTGCGTCCCAAGAGCTCACCCCCAATGGCAGATGTTGCACAGGGTGGGATGAAAAGAAAAAGAACTCAGGCTGTAGAGTCTTGAGGCCTCGAGTCTAGCTTCAGTCCAACAATTCAGTAGCCTCCAGCCCCCAAGACCAGCTCCTCCCAGGGCTTCAGAATCAAATCCAACAGCAAGCTCCAGGCTGTTCCCCTACTCGCCCTCTCCTCATCTCTACCTCGTTTGTATGTGATGCCTGTTTCTTGTCCTCTTTGTACATTTCTTCCCAAAGACAGGTAGAGGCCCTTATCTTCCTGGCCTCAGTCCCGGCTCCTGCCAGGAGAGCAACCTATAATTGCCTACTGCCCCACAGACAACGCTCTGTCCTTCAGATGATGCTAAAGAACTGGACCACAGCCCCAGTCTGGTTCCTATCACTGAGTGGTCCTCCTCCCTCCAAAATAAAACAATACAAACACCTTCCAGGGCTCCTAGATCTTCATGGCTCTCTTGGTTTTCATTTTTGTTTCATTCTTGTTTTTTTCCAAATTAGTTTTTGAATAGCCCCCGTCGAGAGGCTCTGCAGCCGGCACCACGCAGCTACCATTCGGTAGAGTCCCATCCTCTGCCAGGCTGCCCTGTCACTCGTGAAGCTTGATCCCCACAACACTAAAAAGTGACCTGACCAACAGAGTTTCAGATTCTTCCACTTCTGATGGCTTCCCAGCTACCTTAGCTCACTCGCTGGAGCCTCCAATCTGCATCATCCTGACCTGCTGACCTGCCGATGGCCCCCAGCAAAGAACTTCATTAAGGCCAAGAATTTATTCCTCCATAAGCCCTTAATTTATTACTGCGCTGATTGGGACTCTGACTGCTCCAAGGTCAGGAAAAGTCATACTCAATCGTAGACACCAACCCTCCCTTCAGCAGTTTCTCCTGCTGTCCACTCCCAGGGGAGGGGGAGGCAGAAATGCTTCTTGGAGGGACCCAAGAAAGTCTCTTCCTCCTTACTCTGTCACAGCTGGTTCCAGCTGCTCCCCTTTCAAGCACCCAGAAATTGCAGCAGGGCATACAGCACAGAAGGCAGAAGACAAATGGAGCAGCAGTCTTTACACCCTAGTACAGGTGGGTCTGTTAAATCAGGTAACCCCATCCCTACAACCTCTGAGCATGACTGGCTGAGCCCTGTCTGCCAGGACTGACTCAGAATTCTCCTAAGGGGGCATGCCTGCTTCTCCAAAAGCCTTTCTAAACAGGTTCAGGCATCAGAGGAATTCCAGACCATTTGTGAGTGTTACATGCATGCACTCATCTGGCTTAGTCTGAATGTGCATGAACTGTGTATGTATATGTGCAGGCATGCATTTGTACATACATTTATACCTATGTGTCCATGCATATGCATTTAGTATGTATATATTATGTGTGCATGTATATGAGGGGGGCCCAAAATAAAGTGAAATTTATTTATAAAAATTTTATTTAAACTTCTTAAACCTCAGTCACCTTAAAAGCACTTTCCATTTGATGCAATACACCTATCAGGACATTTTTCCACTGTTCAAAACAGTTTTTGAACTTAGGGATTTGAATGTGTTTTAGTGCTTCTGCCATTTTTTGTTGCACCTCTTCCACATCGGCAAAACATTGCCCTTTGAGGACTTTTTTCATCTGAGGAAACAAAAAAAAAAGTTGCTTGGGGCAAGATCCGGTAAATAAGGAATGTGGGCCATGGAGGTCATGCCATTTTTGGTCAAAAACGGCTGAACACTCAGTGCAGTATGGGCAGATGCACTTGTAAGTCACCCAGCATTGAAAGAGTCTTCAAGAAAAAAATTCACTGAAGCCGAACACAGCTTCTCACAACAACAGTGTACCAGCTGGTACACTGATACAGATGGATTCCAAGAACACTTACCCAGTGCGGGAAGCCTATACTGTAAGAGACCGGCCCTACAGAAGACAATTCCAGGTTTTTTGGGTCCCCTTTCATATATCCATCTTTTCTCACCTTATGGAGGTCTCATCTGACCTATCTATTTCTCAACCTCTTATTTACAATAACATTCTCCTCCACCCAAACTTAGCTACCCACTCCCACGGGTACACTTTAGAAGCTGCCGACACCTATAACTGCTCTCTCTCTGAAATCAGTTCTTCAGCTATCCTACTGTCTAATCATAATCTCTTATCCTTCCATCTGGCATGTTCAACCATACCTGATATAACTGCTCCTCATCTTACTAGGACCCAGCTACTATTTCCACTGGGCCTCTTGCTGTCTTCTCTTCCCTCGATATCCAGCTTACATCCCATGATCCATCCTGGCAACCACTGTCTCAACAACATCTTCAACTCCTTTGTTCCTTTCATCACACTTCATGAGAAAATCTCCATGCTGGATAACTCTAAATGTCTGCCTCCCACCTGCCCACAGCCAGGCAGCTGAGCTCTGCTAAATGAAAGTCATGCAACTGAACAGAGCAGTTCCACTATGAATCAGTGTCATCAGCTGCACCCTCAGCACTGCCTAAAACCCTACTCTATTTCTCAAGTCAGCTCACACTTCTACTTACTACAACTGCAGCAATCCTTTTCCACTTTCTGCAAACCTTCCCATCCCTCCCCTATTAGTTTTCAGCGAATGACTCATCTCCTGCTTCATAGGGAAAAAGAAAAGCCATCACATGGAAACAACTTCGACTTATCATCAAATCCACAGGCCTACCTATATCTATGCACACCCATCTTCTCCTCTTTCCTCCGTAACAGAAGAGCGGACCATCCTCCTGTAGAGAGCCAACTCCAAGAACCTATGCTTTCCTCCCATATCCTTTCACTTCCTACATGTAGTACCCTTCAATAGCTTTCCTTACCCTAAGGATAAAGATCAAAATCTAAAGTGTGACAAGCTCCCGTCTCTCCTTCCGGTTTCATTTCATGCCACACTCTTCTCTTCCCCACAACCACTATGCTTCAGACAGTCATTCATTCAACAAGTAATAATTAGTGATGGGGATAGAACAGTAAACAAAAGAGCCAAAACTTCTTTGCTCTCATGGAACTTACATTCTAGTTCCATGAAGATGCCGGGCCTCTCCTCACATGAAGATGCTGGGCATCTCCTCACCTCAGGGCCTTGCCACATGCATAGCCAATCTCTGCCCGTCCTTCAGATCGCAGCTCAGCCACCCTTCCTCAGGGAACCAGTCCCTACCCCACCAACTAGATCTGGTCCCCTTATGAAACCATCCCGTGGCTCTAAACTTTTTGGTGTTACAACACAATTAAAATTATTTAATGTCCATTTTTTCTGTTATATCTTCAGGGCATAGCACAGAACTTGGAACACAGAAGGCACTCAAGCGTATCTGTTTATCAGTGAAGATGTATATTTATTTACATGTCCTTACACTTTATGAATATGTTTGTATAAACACATTTGTGTCTGTATATTTCCATATACTTCTGCAGGTGACCATGTGAATATGTGTATGTACATGTTTGCATATATGGACACGTATAAACAATTTTGGTATGCCTACTTGGGCATATGCATTCACATAACTACATACGTGCATGTTCATGTATAAATACGTGTGTGTGTGTGTGTGTGTGTGTGTGTGTGTGTGTGTTTTCTGGTCCCTCGGTGACAGCTCTGACCTCCTGGAGGGAGCTGGGAGTGGAGCCCCAAGTCCTCTCTAAGCTGACAGTTCAATAAGAATATAAGATCATTCAATGACACTCCAAATGTCAGCAAACATTGGCTCGCTCCACTCTGCTACAGGGAGGGGGGGAAGTGGAAGAGGTGGAAACCTAGTTGTTGAAAAGCTGCTCTTCCCTGATGCAACCCACACTATCTCTGGACAGGAGCGGGCAGCTGAAAGACAACATTCTGCCTCTTCTCAGATCAGAGGCCTTAGGAAACAGGGATGGTGAATTCAGTCCAAGTTGTTCACTTACTAGACAGATCTAGGTGACCAAACAGACCAGAACCCTCCCCATTTTTTTCATAGGGCAAAACTCTCTAGGGGAGTTAAGAAGGAGAGTAGAAAAGGAAGGAGGAACAAAGTAAGATCAAGGACTGGAGAGGACCACGTAGCTAGCCAGAGTGTAGGTCACATATGTGGAAAAAAGACGAAGATAAGGCTTTCACATAGTATTCCCACAACCTTGGCAATGATCTCACTGGCTTTGCTTTTACTGTTACTCTTTTTAAGGGAGCAGGAATCTTTGTGCAGCCTGCACTAAGTCAGGCAGTCAGGTCAGAAAGATCACCATGCCCCTGGACCTCCAGGCCCTGCAGCTTCCCTAATTTGAATGGCTGCTGGCAAGGACTGAAGCAAAGCTGAAACATGATGTGGCTGGAGGACAGAATGGAAGGCGTTAGACCTCTTGTTCCTCCTAGACCTGCTAAGTTTACCTCCCAAGAGGCAATCACAAGGCCAACTGGGAATAGCACACTGAGTTTCTCCCCAGTGCCCATTCCCCTTCTACGCTCCAGCATAGTCTGGCAGAGAGCCTAGTTGAGCAGACTCAGGATAGCCCACCTCCACCCCCAGCAGCACCAAGGTAGCCCTGATTGGCAATGTTACCATATGGGCTGGCTGCTTTTCTGCCTTTCTGCCAAGGAACCTAGAGGCAGAGAGCTATCCATATACCAAAAAGTCTACTGAACTTCACAGAGCAATTGTTCATGGTCAGTGCCTGCCTCGCCTGGCTGGGCCTTCACATTGCATTTGCTGAGGCCAGCAAGCAGCCTCAGATGCAATCTGACAGCTGGCAGAGCCATCTTCCAGGAGCGCAGGCCTAGCCATACCAGCACATGCAATCCTGTCAAGTCCTGAATGAGAGGGCTTCTATGGAGCCAGCTCTCAAAGACTAGTCAGCCAGCCAGCAATCATTCACAGAGCACATGATCTGTACCCTGCCCTGATCTGGCCACTGGCACACAGAAAGTAACCAGACTCAGTCTCTGTTATCCAGGCAGACAAGTCTACAAGGAAGCACACACACACAGACTCAGTTTCAACACTCTAAGATCCAAAGTGTCAAGGAGCCTCAAGGCAAGAGACTGGCTGGCTAAGCTTCTCAGCAGAGGTGATAACTGCACTGAATCTTCAAGGAGAGGAATATGCCCAGTGAAGATGACTGGGGGACACTTCTGAGAGAGGTAAGGTCACAGGCCCAGGGCCAAAGGTAGCACAGAGCCTGGCTGGCCTCCTCAGCCAAAGGTGGCAGGTAGTAAGTAGCTGTCGTTTGGGTGCATGGAAGATAGGAGAGGTGGGTAGGGGTCAAACAAGTCAGAGTGCAGAGGACCTGCACACCACAGGAAAGTAAAGGAGTTCACAAATGTTGCCTCAAATAAGGGTTGCCCTGAGACCTATGGGACAAAGTCCAAGGTCATTCTCTCCCATGTTCCTTCATAAGCTCACTTAGCTCCAGCCCCCCACACACCAAAAGCACACTGTTCCCCCTACCTAGAAAGCCTCTCCTCTCAGATCCATATCTTACCTCCCTCAAACAGGCCCAGTTCAAGACCCAAACCCTTATGATCCTAGCCTAACCCTCCACTGAGCTCTCCTCTCCATGTGCCCTGGGGCCACTACTCTGGCCCCTGGTGTGTCTCCCATCCCTGAGCTTCCTGGGAGTCACTGCTGACTAGTGGCTGGGCTTCCTGAGGCTGCCCTGGGGCTTTGCTCTTGCATCAGAAGGATTTATGGCGATGAGCCTCCCTGGTGGAGTGGGCCTCCTGGAGCAAGGATCCCACTAGAGCAGGGACTAGAAAGTCTACTCTCGCTCCTTTCTTCTGCTTATCCAGCAAGCACACTCTAGGAAAGGACAGTTTTCTGAGTGATTCACTCTCTGCCAGGCCCTACTTTCCTAGCCATGGAGGGTCCCTCCCAGCCCACAGCCTCAGCCCATTCCCCAGGCGCTTGGTGCTACATTAGTGCTAGTCTCCTCCCTCACACTCAGTGAAAATTGGGCTGTAGTTTCCATGGTCCTTCACATGAGCAAGGCTCTGCTCTGGCTAGGTAGCACCAAAGCCAGCCTGAACCACCTCTACCTGCCCACCAGAGGAAGATACCAGGGCCGGTCAAGAGGGTCAGAGGCCACACTCCTGAACATACCAAAGGAGGACACTTCCCCAGAGGCTCAGCTACCACATCTCTCCTAGAGGTAATGCAGCTCAGCTCAGAGATTTGGCTCTGAGCAAGAACCTGGAAAATCCCCTTAACTGGAACTTCTCTGCACATCTGAGTGACACTGAGTAGGGGAGTCTCATGCTCCTCTCAGCAGCCTGGTCCCCAACCAGCTCCCCAGTCCCAGAAATGGCCACAATCTTCCAGTGCACATCAGATAGGGAAGAGGAGAGAGGGATGTTGAGAAAAGAAACAAAATGAAAAGAAACGGAGAGATGAGAACAACAAAAAGAAAACAACAGAAATGAGAAAAGCAGCAATGGCTGGGGAGAGATTTAAGACCCAGGAGACCCAGGCAAAGCACCCAAGTGGGGCTCAGACACAGTACCTTTTTCAGATTGATCCACTGCTTGAAGTAATCTGCCACTGGCAAGCCCAGGTACTGGCACTGGCCTGGGAGCCTACGAGAAAGGGAAGAGAGAACAAGTTGGGCACACCCACATCCCAGGAGTGGAGTCTTAAGCTAGGAGTCCAACACAGAGTCTACAGACAAATAGACCTCAAAAGGCCAACCCATTAGCCATGGGCCCCATCCCACCTGAGAAACACACCCCACCTCCAGCACCCTGGACACCGTGCTCCAGATCCAGCCTTCAGACCCAAATGTGAAAACCTGAAGACTATTCAAAATAATATCAGCAGCTACTATTTTCTGATAGCCTACAATATGCTAAGTATCTTACTTAGACTTTCACATTATTCTTTAGAATGGTGCTGTGCGGTAGGTACCGTGGCCTACATTTTACAGATGAAAAAATGAGATTCAGAGGAGTAACTAAGATCCCACAGCTAAAAAACAATAACAGTGCCAAGAACTGGACCCAGGTCTGTCTCACTCTAAATCCTAGGTTCTCTCCAGTGCACTAGCTTGTTGTTTTGTTAGAGCAGAGAGGCAGAAATATAAGACAAGGGGAGAGAGAGAAAAAGCACATGATTTAGAGATAGCTGCGCAGGGACTTCCATTCACATTGAAGTCTCTAGCAATAGGCTTTCTGCAGACAGAGAGGAGACCATGCAGAAGGATAAGAAGAGGTCAGAATTTAAGCCAAGAATCTGTTCTTGTTTTTTCTTTAAATTAAAATGTATACACTGTCTCCCCTTCTAGCTGATGATGCCATTTTACCCACACAAATCCATTCACCCAAACATTTACTGATGTTTAATAATTAAGAGTCAGGCACTTAGGACTCAAACAGTAAGACAACTGCTGCCCATAAGGGGCTCAGAGTTTGTTCAGTGGAATGGACAATAAAAGTAGACAAAACAGCCTTAAGTTGGAGCACGGGGAACATGGAAGGATGGAGGAAGAACCGAGAAATATCAGCTAGGGGAGATCATAGAGTTTTCTTGCTGAGAGAAGAGCTTAGCCACAGGCAATAGAGAGCCTTCAAAGAGTTGTGGTTTACAATGATTGTGCCAAAGCAAAAAAAAAAAAAAAAAAAAAAATTACACCAAAAAGCTGGATAGTAGTCAGGAGATTAGACAATAGTCACAGAGATAGGGAGCAAGCAGCAGATAGTGGAGATGTAAAGGAGGACTGAAGGGGATTTGGAGCCCAGTGAGAGAAAGCAGTAGAACCCAGTTCAAAGATTCATGCCTCAGCTAGCTTCGTGCTTCTCACTAAGACAGAGATAAAGAAGGAGAAAGGGCAGAGAGAGATTTGACACCCAGAGTGGACCAACATTTAGTCAATTGTATGACTGTTTTTAAGTTTTCTACATACAATGTATCCTCTTTCTGCCCAAATCGGGGTGGATTGCTCCCACTGCCTCCCCCCTAGTACACCACTGGAAGGAGGCATGGGTTTGGGACTGCAGTTGTAAGTAGATGCTTGACACGCAGTGAACACTCACTCTCCATTGAGTGTGAGGCGCCCAGGAGACATCCAGCAGTGGGATGACATCTAAGAGGCAGCTGGATATCCAGTTTTAAAGAGAGGTCTGAAGATACAAAGTGCCAAATCATTAATGTAATATACATGAAATTAGAGTCATGAGAATAGATTAAGATCAGCTGGGAAGAGTATGAAATAGGAGCAGAGGGCCCATTTCTCGTAAGTTTTACCGAGCTAAAACCACCAGGCCATCCCTACCAGACCATCACTGCATATAAGGAGCTCCCTGCTTCACAGAGCAGTCAGCTCTAATGTTGGACTCCTTTGATTCTTGGACCACCCTTCCTTAATACTAAACTGTGATTATTACTGTCACCTTGTAACTTCCACCGAGGTCTGTCTTTCAAAACTACAGAGAACAAGACTTCCATCTCTTCCTTGCAGAATGGTCTCCGAGATCTGAGAGCCTAGAAAGCTTCCCCCAGAGTGCCATTCTCCAGGTCACATAGCCTCAGCTCCTTCAGGAATTCCCCCAGGAGACTGCTCCATCTGTGGAGGAGCCCATTCTCTGTCTCACTGCTTCATTTATAAACTCACTTTCACTTTAAACTAAAAAAAAAAAGTCCACAAGAGATAACGTACCATGAGTCAGGACTCACCCATCCCACCCCATACCTAGAGGGCAGGATTCCTGGATCCTTTTTCAGGGTGTTGGTCACCCAAAGTCAAACATGCTCTCTTGACCCCACTTCACATCATCTGTGGCCAACCTCAACTACAGGAAAGCAAGCTTCCCCTTTCTGGGCTCCTATATAGGGCGGGGAAAAAGTAGTTTACAGTTGTTCGTATGGAAAACAATAATTAATAAATAATCATGCAAGAATAAACTGTATTACATGCTCACAACTATAAACCTACTTTTGCCCCACACCCTGTATGTAACTGATTTTTGAGCTGAAAATGCAGGTCATTAGGGTCAAATGCCACCGAGTGGTCAAGGAAGATGAGAGCCTGAGAAAAACCCAATGGGTTTGGAGTTAGGGGGCTGGTGAGAGCAGAAGGGAGCCTGCAATGTGTTTAGGAGTAAGAGATGAGAAAGTGGAGACTACACATGCACACTCCTTGTTTAGGAAGCTTGGCAATGGGAATCCAGTTGAGATGACTGACTCCGCCCCAGAAAGTTTCCGTCTTTCCCTCCTCTTTCCCTCCATTACTCCTCAGTTATTTGACAGACACTGGTAAGTTGATCCCAATATGTCAAGCAGTACAATAAGAATCTACTTTTGTAAGACCTGTGATATCTTACCCGAAGGGAAGGTTCTTCTCAAACACTCAGGTGGCACAGTGACATTAACCAAAACCAGTCATTTTCCTGGAAGGGAAATTCTGGCTGAGGCCAAGATGATGAAGTGATATCCAGGTAGGGTGTGTCCATGTGGGAACCAAAGGCAAAGAAGACAAGAAAACCAGGCAAGGTTTGGAAGTAAAAGTAGCCTTAGGATATAGAATGTGGTTGCTTAAGAAGCAGAACCATAATGTTTGGATAATTTTCTTATTTCCTTCAGTTTTTCTTTCATGTTCCCTATCCTTAGTATTCGCTAAAATGCTTGCTGAGCTCAGCTAGTTTTGGAAAATCACATTAAGGGCTGTGAGTGAAGGGAGACACCGGAAGCAGCAGAATGTACTGGGTCAGTAAAAAGTTTGTTCAGTTTTTTTCCATAAGATGGCTCTAGTAGCGCTTATTTACCTTTAACTTCATTCAAAACAATTTTGTTAGATTGCATTGTGACAGCTGTCATATCAGCGTGCATTTAAAAAAACTTATCAAAATTGGTGGATTTTTGTGTAGCCATTTTAATATTAAAGATGGAAGAAAATAAGCAACATTTGTGGCATATTTATTATGCTTTATTATTTCAAGAAAGGTAAAAATGCAACTGAAATGCAACCAAAGATTTGTGCAGTGTATTGAGAAGGTGCTGTGACTGATCAAATGTGTCAAAAGTGGTTTGTGAAGTTTCACACTGAAGATTTCTCATTGGATGATGCTCCAGTCAGGGAGATCAGTTGAAGTTGATAGCAATCAAATAGAGACATTCATTGAGAACAATAAATGTTATATCACATAGGAGAGAGCTGACATACTCAAAATATCCAAATCAATAAAGTCATTGATGAAAATGAAAAACGTGTCTTTTACAGAAAAAAAAAACAAAGGAACTTTTTGGCCAACACAGTACAAAGGATCAGTCAGGGGGACTGGCCAGCATAAGGCAGAGGTCCTGGGGCATCTATGGTATTCTCCTTTAGCCGGTCCCAGCATCCTGATTCTTCAGTTGACACAGGCCAAGAATCTCGCTGGCTGTGGCTAGCCCTGGGGGAGGAGGAAGCTCCCTCTTTAGCGAGATTTCAAAGTAGGCATTTCTACCCAGCTAGTAAGGGTCTAGCTCAGTAGAATCCTGCCTGCTTCTCTTGGAGGTGGAACTATACCAGAGGGGCCACACTGAGGACAGATCGAGGGGTGTTCAACCTTTTGGCGTCTCTGGGCCACAGTAAAAGAAGAAGAGTTGTCTTGGGCCACACGTTAAATACACAAACACTAATGAAATCCGATGAGCAAAAAAAAAAAAAAGGTTTTAAGTAAATTTACGATTTTGTGTTGGGCAGCATTCATGGCCATCCTGGGCCACTTGTAGCCCGCAGGTCAGACACCCTGGCAGATGGATTTTCAGGTTGGATACTTAGCCTCAGGTATGGCTCAGCAGCAATCCTGAGGGCTGTCCGTACCCTGCGGCTGACAGAAGCAGAGAAGAACAGGACATTCACTCTCACTCACTCGGGGCTCCAGTCTCCTGCAGGTACACATGCAGTTTGCACACAAGCATCAGGTTGTTGAGCCCTCTAGCTTGCAGTTTGTCCTAACCCTATGACTTCAAGATGCACTCACTGCAGATGTAGCAGGGCGCAGGCCCATTTTCACAGAAGTTACAAAGCCAAATGCCACAACTTGAACTCAGGCTCCTCGTAGGAAGACAGCTACACATTTCTGTGACAGAATCCTGCCCCAGCTTAGAGAGCACCAGGAGAATAACCTGTGAAGAAGGTGGGTTTAAGTAGTCATTATCCCTTACGTAGAAGATGACACTGAGGCTCAGAGAAGAAAAAGGACTCACTGGAACAACCAACCAAGGGCATAACTAGAAACAGAATCTAAGTCTCCTGACTGCACAAGACACCAGTTAGATGGATGCACTCAGAGCTCTTCACAGTCCCTAGGAAGGCAAGGTCTAGGGCCACAGAGAAGTAGGAAACACGGTGGTCACTGCTCAAGGTCACACATGGGTCCAAGGTTCTTAGGATCCTACAGCTAAGGTCAGTGGGTACCAGTGGGTACATGGTTCCACCAATTTCTAAAGGAAAAGTGTAAAAGTCCGCCTGGCACAAAAGGTCTGAATGCTGTGTGTTCCTACCAGATACTGATCCCAACAAAAGAGCCACTGGCAGTGGGCCCTGGACTAGCCTGTGGGCATGAACGTGCAGGCAGGTTTATGGTGCCCAGGTCTCCATGCAGCTGGAATCACTGGGTACAAAACTCCTCAACTGCCCAAACATCATCTGGCCATACTTATTACTGTTGCCCAATGAAATTTTATGCACAGAGTCCACAGGTGTGATTTCCCCTTCTTTATGAGGGTCGGAATGACATCACTGATGGCCAATAGAAAAGAGCCAATTATGTCCAGGCCATAAAAAGGAATGGGATTTTTTCAACCAAATCAAAACTTCCCTCAGTTTCATGAATGCAAGGGGCCCCCTTTAAGGAAGGGCCCCCCAGTCCTGCCTGTGGACTCTACTAAACTGAGGGATATGATTACTTTCCAAATACTGTGTGGGGTTTAGGGCCAGAACTCTGCCTTTGGCATTTAACATGTGGCTTGCTCTTAGCACACTGGCCCCTTAGAGCCATCAAAACAGAACATCAAACCCTACCCTTACACATCTGACGGGCTCCTCACTACTCCATCCGCAGGAAAGCTAGAAAAGATGGGTTACTCCTTATGTCCCCTTATTGTCCTTTTAAGTAACAACAACAACAACAAAAAAAAAGCAGAGAGCTCTCCCTGCTCAGAAAAAAAAAAAAGTATTATGGAAGGAACAGGGTTATGAGAAACTGCCCCCCAACAAGTGTACAGCACAAAGCAAAAGCAGCCCACCTTCCCCACCCACCCCTCATCCAGCCCCACCACCTGCAACCCAGCACTCGAGCTGGGTCCAGACAGCCCTGATGGCAAACAGGTGTTACTAGCTGGGCGCCAGCCAAGGCAGGGGACTAGCTCATTAAGGGAACGCCATCCGTGCTAATGGGTACAGACAGGATGAAGCCATTGTGAGCAGGAGCTCAGCTTTGAAGATTAGGTCAAGCAGAGATGGGGGGCGCTGCTAGAACTGCTAAAGTCAAGGAGGTCAGCAGCATCCATGGAGGTCTGAAAGACTGACAGACTGACAGACACCAACAGCTAAGACTAGCAGGAGAGCAGGCACCAGTGCTAGAAAAGGTCATGGGCACTATTCCTTCTGCACTTTTCTCTCTTTCAGTCATAGGGGCAACCACAAATCAGGAGATGCATGCCACTCTCACTTTTAGCAGACTCCAGCTTTTAAAGAGGAGGAGGTCAACCAGATCTGGAGCCATATTTGGCCCCTTTCCGCCTCTCTGAAAAGGCCATGGGACCCAGATCTCGGCAGGATATAGGCTGTCAGTTCTGGCGTTCAAAAGCTCTAGGACATGCACATATTGCTCACCTGCCAGGGCGAACTATTTTGTCCCATCTGACATGTAGAAAGAGAAGTGTTCAGAAGCAAAGGAGAAGAGTAGGGAGAAAGGCTTTGTTTTCTTCAAGGTCACAGCGAGACCATCAAGGCACAGAAGGCCTAGCGTGGGGAAGGAACTGGCCAGTAGATCCAGCCAACCAGCCAGCTGCAAAGCCCTGCCAAGGGGACACACGTGAGAGGTGGTTGGGGCTTGTTTCCATGCAAGGTCTCTCCACTTGCTCATTTCAACACAAACATTCCCATAGAATGCTGTTGCTGACTGTCCTGCATCTCAGAACTGCCACACTTCCTAGGTTCTCCCCAAGTCCTGAAACTGAGCCTCAGGAAAGGTTCCATTCCCACTGGCTCCCAGTTTGGGAGTCCTACCTGGTCAGAGCCTCCACAGCCAGCAGGATGTGAATCTGCATCTGGTGCAAGCAGGCTACCCCAGCCCAGGCCACACTGAGCTCGGGACCCAGTTCTTTGTCCCTCCTGTTTCTGTTTCCCACCCAGAGGAGATAAACAGACGCAGGTGATAAACGGCCCACCTTTCACGATCACTTTTCCTCAAGTTGAGGAGAGTAGCTGGTGATGGATGGGCTGGAATTTGGTTATCAGGAAGGGCTGTCAGCCAGAGGTGCCTATCTCCTCCCCCACTACACAGGGCATCATTACGCTGTGGCATCGAGGTAAAATATGAGCAAGGGGAGGAAAGGGAGAAAGAGGGAAGGCTGGGCTTCCACACGAAGCAAATTGAGCAACAATGAGAGCAGGCACGAGGCTGGGACGTTAGTTATCTGCCCGTGACACCTTTTATCTCTGCACAAATTGGTCCTTCCTCCCCCACTGCAGCCTCTTATACAAACAGAGGCAGGCACAATGTGTCACCACTGCAATAGCGTAGCAATTTAACCCGAATTAGTGAGGGGGTCAAGCCAGGAAATAGGGGTTTCTCATTTCAACAGGTTCCTTAGTCTCTGCTCTGAACCAGCACATTGTGGGGAGGAGGGCAGAGAGAAAGCAGACTCATAATTGAATTCACTCACTTGGCTGCTGCTGATGTATAAAAAATTAATGCCTGAGCCTCCTACTTATCAAAGCCAGTTGGTTTCCATCTCACCTGCAAGATGGCACCATGGCTGAAGACGTGGCCTGGGCCACCCTTGGTAGGCCAAGCACCCCATGCTTTCAGCCAATGCAGGATCAGCAAGAACAGGAAGGGAGAGAAAGGGATGGCCCATAGACCGCAGCCTCATGCCAGCAACCCCTTCTAGAGGCCTACAGGACAGAGTGCAGGGTTGGAGATAACAAGGAAAGAAGGTTATAGGAAGTGATCACATTAAAGACAACCCTGGGCAGTTCAAGAATACACTTGAGTCTACAAGCAGAAAGGCATTCTGGTTCCACCCTCCACTAGATGTCCAGGGTGTTTTTTACTAGTAGCCCCTTTCTGCCCCTGGACACAGACACACAACATGCTGCTGTGCTGAAACTGAGGAAGCCAACGGCAGCACTGATGGCATGGACAAGGCTGAGGAACAGGGAGTAGAGGAGCCTGTTCTATTCCCCAGCGACTTCCCCCACTGCAGAGCCTGGGGCTAGAAGGGCCCCTGATGGGCGGCCGAGTGGGGGGAATAGTGCAGTACAACCCTCATGCAGCACATGTCCTGCCACACTAAGAGACAACTTGGTCAAGTGACCACATGTCTTTAGGTAGGTTATGTCACCTGCATGCCCTCCTCTGTGAAGGTTAGAGCCAGCCAAGGGAAACATTGTATAAATAAGTGCTCCTAGAGGGATTCTGGCTCTAAGAAGGTCTGATGAGACCAAACCTGCAACAACTCTTTTTTTTAATATATTTTATTGATTATGCTATTACAGTTGTCCCATTTTTTCCTCATCGTTCCCCTCCACCCTGCATACCCCCTACCACCCACATTCCCCGCTTTAGTTCATGTCCATGTGTCATAAGTTCTTTAGCTTCTACTTTTCCCACATTATTCTTGCCCTCCCCCTATTTTCTACCTACCATCTATGCTACTTATTCTCTGTGCCTTTTCCCCCTCTCTCCTCCTCCCACTCTCCTGTTGCTAACTCTCCATGTGATCTCCATTTCTGTGTTTCTGTTCCTGTTGTAGTGGTTTGCTTAGTTTGCTTTTCTTTTAGGTGTGGTTGTTAATACCTGTGAGTTTGCTGTCTTTTTACTGTTCATATTTTTATCTTCTTTTTCTTAGATAAGTCCCTTTAACATTTCATATAATAAGGGCTTGGTGATGATGAACTCCTTTAACTTGACCTTATCTGAGAAGCACTTTATCTTCCCTTCCATTCTAAATGACAGCTTCACTGGATAGAGCAATCTTGGATGTAGGTCCTTGCCTTTCATAACTTGGAATACTTCTTTCCAGCCCCTTCTTGCCTGGAAGGTCTCTTTTGAGAAATCAGCTGACAATCTGATAA
>PVKU01010215.1:37432-54239 GCA_004027475.1 Anoura caudifer
CTTGGTGTGTTCCTCCTTGGGTCCACCTTCTTTGGGACTCTCTGAGCTTCCTGGACTTCCTGGAAGTCTATTTCCTTTGCCAGATTGGGGAAGTTCTCCTTTATTATTTGTTCAAATAAGTTTTCCACTTGTTGCTCTTCCTCTTCCCCTTCTGGTACCCCTATAATTTGGATGTTGGGACGTTTAAAGATGTCCTGGATGTTCCTAAGCCTCTCCTCATTTTTTTGAATTCTTGTTTCTTCATTCTTTTCTGTTTGGTTGTTTGTTTCTTCCTTCTAGTCCACTCCATTGATTTGAGTCCCAGTTTTCCTCCCATCTCTATTGGTTCCCTGTGCATTTTTCTTGATTTCACTTATTGTAGCTTTCATTTTTTCATCTAATTTGTGAGCAAAATCAACCAATTCTGTGAGCATCCTGATCACCAGGGCTTTGAACTGTGCATCTGATAGGTTGGCTATCTCTTTGTCACTTAGATGAATTGGCTCTGGGGCTTTGATTTGTTCTCCGGTTTGAGCCATTTTTGTTTCTGGGTTTTTTGTTTTTTTTTTTTTTTTTTTTGGTCTAGTCACAGCTGTTATATAGTGAGGGGTGGAGCCTTAGGTGTTCCCCAGGGCGGGACAGCCCAGTCGCTGGGTGACGCTGTATGTGGGGGTGGGGTCTGAGAAGGAACAATGGCGCTTGCCCTGTTCTCTCTCGATTCCAGTCCCTTCCGCCACTTCCCCTTTGCCTGGATTATCTGCACGTGAATGTGGGACCGCCTGGTCAGCCAGCTGCCTTGCGCGGCCTCACTGGGTCTGCACAGTTGCCACCCCGTGCCCGGGGTCTGCTAGCCGCCACCTGGGCCCCTGGGATCTGCCAGCTGCTGCTGCCTGTGTGCCCGGCCCACACCTCCGCTTTTTCCTGCCACAACTCCGCCCCTCTTACTGGTCTGGATGAATGGTTGTTGGACTTCCATACAGTTCAATTTTCTATGAGTTCTGGTTGTTTTCTTGTTTCTAAATCTTTGCTGTCCTCAATTTTGGTTGTGAGAGGAGGCACAGTGTGTCCACCTATGCCTCCATCTTGGCTGGAAGTCCCTGCAACAACTCTTGAAGATGCTTCCGAGCCACCTGCACTGAGTAGACAGTGCCTTAGCCAGGTATTGGACACTGGAGAAACTACTGAGGATGACAGCCAAAGGGGAAGTTCCAGAACCACTCAACAGTTGTAAAAATGAATTCCAAGAAGCTTGGGGGTGAGAGACGTGGATGAAGGAGGCATCTTGGGACTCATTCTCCAAATACAAAGAATCAGCAGGCACATAACAGGGAACAAAAGCCAAGGCCCCAGCATAGACAGAAAATGGGAAAACTTTCTACCCAACTGCCACCACATATTGGATTGGCCAAAAAGTCCATATGCTTTTTTCCGTAAAATAAAAGACATATTTTTCATTTTCACTAATAACTTTATTGATCTGGGTATTTTGAGTATGTTGGCTATCTCCTGCGTGGTTTAACGTTGATTGTTCTCAGTGTCTCAGTTTGATCGCTATCAACTTCACCTGGTCACCTGGTCTACCCAACCATGCAGAAGCATCCAGCAAGAAATCTCTAGCATGAAACTTCACAAACCACTTTTTTTAAAGCAGTTTTTAATTGTTATTCTATTACACTTGTCCCAATTTTTTCTCCTTTGCCCTCCTCTGACCATCTCAACCCCCACTTCCCACAGTCTATTCCCATGCTATTGTCCATGTCCGTGGGCCATTCATACCTGCTCTTTGTCTAGTCCCTTCCTTTTCTTTCCACCATTACACCCCTCCCCCTTCCCTCTGGTCACTTTCAGTCTGTTCCATGTTTCCATGCCTGTGGTTCTATTTTGTTCATTAGTTTATTTAGTTCATTAGATTCCTCTTATAGGTGAGATCATATGGTATTTGTCTTTCACCAAATGGCTTACTTCACCGAGCATAATATTTTCCAGTTCAATCCATGCTGTCACAAAGGGTAGGAGCTCCTTCTTTCTTTCTGCTGTGTAGTATTTCATTGTGTAAATGTACCACAGTTTCTTGATCCACTCATTTGCTGGTGAGCACTTAGGCTGCTTTTAGCACTTAGCTATTGTAAATAGCGCTGTTATGAACATTGGGGTGCATAGGTTCTTTTGAATCGGTGATTCTGGATTCTTAGGATATATTCTACATTCGCTCTATCACAGCACCTTCTCCACACATTGCACAGATCCTTTTCTGCGTTTCAGCAGCATTTTTCCTCTTCTTGAAGTAATAAAACATAATATGCCACAAATGTTGCTTATTTTCTTCCATCTTCAACATTAAAATGGCTACATAAAAATTCACCAGTTTTGATAAGCCTTTTTTAACGCATGCTGATGACATCTGTCACAATACAATCTAACAAAATTGTTTTGAAGTTAAAAATAGCCAAATGCTACTACAGCCATCTTATAGGAAAAACCAAATGAACTTTTTGGCCAACCCAACATTTACAGATATCACTGAGACCCAGGACCCTCAAGGGGTAGAGGCCAATCAAGACTGATTCTCACACTCAGGTAGCTTCCAGGACCACCCTGAAGATAACCACAGCATGAAACGTATCACTCCAGAAGAGATTACCGAGTGAGGGCTCTCGTTTCTGGTGATGGGAGGACAAAGTTAGGGGGCACTTACAAGACCTTCACTTGTGCACGCGCGCGCGCACACACACACAGTCCCTCCATTTTTCTCTGCCTGCCCGCAGCCCTGAGAGAATGCACTGCCGACCTCTCAACCCACTTTGCCCCACACTTGCCCCCATCCTCTGGGACGGCTGCAGGTTACGATTCCAACCACAGGCTTCAGAAAGATGATACACTTGCTGGAGCCTGCAAAGGGTCAGGAGAGAGTACTGTTTGAAATACCAGCGTGACAGCTGGCTCCTTGTCTGTCTCTTTCTCCCCCACCCCCTCCCCAAACTTGTCATGGTACAAGAAGTCTATAAGCAGCCCATCAGCTTTAAATATCAGTGTGCGTGAAGCAGCAGCACGAGAGCGAGGGAGCAGGAAGCAGACAGTGAGCGCCTGTGTCGCCACTGCCTGTCAGGCAACACTAATGAATTTCACCACTAGCAAGCTATGCTTCAGATGGGAGGGGTGAGTAGGGGATGGGGAATTTTCTAGGGAGAATTCTCGCAGTATTAAAACATCTTTTCCCAAAGCCCTGTTAATAAATGTCACTGTAAAGGGTCTGCCACTAGGACTTCAAAGCAAGGGAGGGGTTGGGACAAACTCTGCAATTCTCTCAAGCAGGAAGGGCAGTGCAAGTGTGAGGCTGGAGGGAGCCAGCTGAGGCTCACAAGTAGGAGGGTGACCAACATCACCCACACTCATTCATAGTGGCCTATGATGCTTGGCTAAGAGGAACAGGACAAGAAGGAAAGGCCTCAGGCAGGGAGAGATTACCAGCTATACCTTCAGGGCCAGACTTACTACCTACCCTACTTCCCATCAATTTTAGCCAACTCACTTCACAGATGGGCAGGGGACTCCAGACCATCCTTCCAGACCTAGGGAAGGTGGGGTGAGGAAACTCTGGCACCAGTCCCAACAGGAAACTACTTTCCCTAAATATCAGGAGCTAGAGTTTATTATAATCTCCATTTTACAGATGAAGAAATGAAGGTTCAGAGCAGTAATGTGACTTTCCCAAGATCCTACAACTAGTAAGCAGAGAAGCCAGGACTCGAATCCAGGTCTCTTAATTTTTAATAAAGGCCTTGTTCTTTTCCACAATGCCATACAGCTCCTCTGCGGAAGGGCTGATCATCTCACTGTCTCCTGTATGTCCCCCACTGCCCTTCCCCTCCATTCCCTCCCACCGGTACACACACACCTCTGGCCTGGCATGGGCCACAGCTGTCGTTGTAGCACAGAGCTGGGCTCCAGGCCAGGGTGAACCCAGACTGGCAGAAAAAGGCCTGGGAGTGAGCCAGGCACCACCTGGGAGTCTCCACAGCTCAGAGGGCATGGTTGCAAGCATAAGCCTTCCCTTGGGTACCCTCTGCACAGCTCTGATCAGCAGTGTCTGATCTGGCAGCGACCTGCTATGCAGGGGGCAAATGACATTTAATTTCCTCTTGGTTTCCCAATGGTACAAACGAAAGGCCGTCACCTGCGTCTGGGTCTGGCAGCATAGCTGGAAGTGTTCCCAGACATGCTGCTCTGGAGAGTTCCCAAACAGAAACCAGAACACAGGGGGTGTGGAGGGGCTCCCCGTAGACCAGGTAGCCAGTCCTCCCTGAGAAAACCAACCTCAAATCCTCATTGGCAGGCAGTTGCTCAATGCCTCCAAAGGGCACTGTACTTGTATTAGTGCCTCTCTGCTCCACTGCTTTTTCACCCACTTGCCAACTATCTTTACCCCCATTGCTCACACACGGAGCCCACGTAAATGGCCACATGAAGCATGCACTGCCACAAACATCCTATGGAACAACATAACACGTACCTTCCCAGTTTCACAAACACCCTGTGAAATCAAAAAACTTGTATCTCCCCAATCCCTCTCCAGTGAAATGAGACGAGTGCCTTTCCAGGGTCCCTCTGAGGGCAATTCTTTCAGGGAAAGGGAGCATTGCCCCACCTGTGACTGCAGGAAGTGCTGGAGCTGCCACCAGGACCTGGCCAGAGCTCCCTTTTCCAGATGGAATGGCAGAGGCCTCAGCAGGCAGCAGGCAGTGGGGAGGGGGAAGACAGGGAGCAGGTGACGGGAGGTTTCCAGGGCACTTTGGTCAGTGTCTCCGCTGATGAGCTACTCATTCTGTTTTGGCCAGGAAAATAGAAGCTCCTTTGCAGTCTGAGCTGTTTCCAAGATACCTCACTCATCCCCTACTATTCTCTACCTGGCCTCTGGCCATCTTGACCCTTTGCCTGGGCTGCCATTGTATGGCCTACAATGCCCTCTGGAGGCCCCACAGAGAGGTATCCTATAAGCATGCAGGATCTGGGAGGCAGTCTGACCTGTGCTCCAAATTCCCTCTAAACCCCTGGCTGATCTCCTCTGCCCTGATGCCAGCTCCCCTGAATCCTTCAAGACATGTGAGCAGAGTCACACTTCTGGGTGGGCATTAAACAGGTTAGTGGTTTTTAAACTGTTCTCCATGAAGCCCCAGGGTTCTAGGTGGGATATCGGGCTACTTTGTGGGCTGTGGGAAGAGGAGGAGGAATAGGCTGGGCCTTGTCCCAGCTTCAGACAGAACAGCTCAACTTTTGTATACTTTGTAACATTGGGCTTTCTTTAATATTTTGTTTTTAAAAAAAAGTTTACAAAGAAAAATACTGCCCATTTGGCCTCTCTGGGTTCTCATAGTATTTGTTTTGTATCTTCTTCGTAGCGTTCTCATGTTCCACCTCACTTAACCTTGTGATTAGCTATGCACACGCTGCTTTTTCTGTTCTGATCACCTGGCGGTCCCTACACTTCCCAGCACAGTGCTCACTGGGCCCAGAGCAGTTCTCAGAAGGGGCTAGCTTTAGGCCACTGCTGAAACGCCAGTGCTGCCAGGACAGGCAGCACCTAGCACCTCCAATGGCATTTCTGATAGCGCTCCTCAGAAGAAGAGAGCTGCACTGTGGGGTAACTGACATTCACAAGAGGGCCCGAGAGAAGACGTGGGGCACATGCACTCTTAAATCAGCACATGGGGCTTACCTGCTACCGTCATCAGCCCTCTAAATCAGCCTCCAGGAACCAAAGAGACTTTTGCAGGTGGCCACTTTGGGGGCAAAATATAGCAAATTTCAAAGGAAATAGCACTCGTAAGAAGTTTCTAAACCTTGAATGTGGGACCATGGGAAAACAGGACGATGTGCCTCAGCTGCTTACTCAAGGGTTTGGCCCCTGGCAGAGGAGTCACTAGAATTAGAAATGGGTGAAGCCCTTGGCCCAAACCCACTGCTTGGACCTCCTTCTCTGGCCAGCTTTGGGGAGGGAGCAAGGAGAAGGCAGGGTTCTGTGCCCCTCCTAGCTAGAGCCACTTGTTAATAGTCCCTAGATTCCCTTATCCCTGGGGAAAGGAAGGTAGCCCTGAGCCCTTCACCCACCGCCCCCCCCACCCCCGCCCCCATCCGCACATGCCTCCCAGCAGGGCCAGGGAGGACAGCCATTAGTGTGTGCCTCTGCAGACAATGGGGAGGAGAAGTCTCCAGAGCAAAGGACAACTGCAGCAATTAGAATGCAGGGAGGTTCAGAAGCTATTTAACTGGGTGACCCCTGAGGTCGCTGCATCTGACTCCCATCCCTGGATAAATATTGTATGAGAGGGGAGGGGGGCGAGTGAGGGAGCCATCGGAGTGCAGCTCCTCCCTCTACTCCGTTCCCCACCCCACGCGGCTGCCTCCAGCCACACATGCCAGGAACATTATTTACAGCCCTGACAGTCAGAGCAATCACTCTGCTAACCAAGAGGGAATGGACAAAGTCGACTTACCAAAAATTGACTATGGCAACTGAAGAAGAAACCAGAGCCAGTGGGGGAAGGGAGCTGAACCAACACCGGGAGGCAAGGCTTCTCCCACATTCTGGGTCCAGCGAGAGAAAATACTCTCTGTCACCTCAAAACCACTGGCAGATAAAGCTGGTCCCAACTGGCAGAGAGAAAATCAGAAATGGGGTGTGCTTCCACCTTTCGGAAGCTCCGTAATGGAAAAATCCCTGGATCTTATCACCACCCAGGGGTTCCTTAGCAAAGATGGGGGTCCTAGCTACCTTCCCAGAGGAAGTGGGAGTAGCCACAGGCCACTTATCCAGCTGGTCCCTTCGCTGATGCAGTGGGAAGAAGCAGGAAAGTCAGACATAGCAGAAGAGGACTGGGGTGGGGAAAGAAAAGCGGAGTGTGTGAGTGCGGGCTGCGCCTCAGCCCCCACACCGCCGCTCCTCCAGTCCTGCTCTAATGCACCCTGACATGCCTCTGAAGACAGAGAGCTGTTTGCAGTCAGCACCGTGATTTGTTAGTAATTATTTCCATGGTGTCACATTGCTGTCACTCTGTTAACAAAGAGACAGGCTGCCTCAGGCTCCCTGCAAGAAAGAATCTCAGAGAAAAAGGCCTGTCAGGCTCCCGGGATTCTCTGGGCTGGCTGGCTTTCTTCCCCAAACCAACATCCTTCAGGCTTCGGAAAAAACAGTTTTATAGAACTAACAAGTTTGAGTTGTGTCACCCTTTAGCCAGGGACACCAAGAACTGATCCCACCCACTCACAGCCACCATTCCCAAAGCCCTGAAGAGCTGAGCGCTGGAGTCCACAGGTCACTGAACCATGGGCCACCATGCAAACCACAGCTTTGGAGTTCCCTGGCCTGCACCTTTCAAGAACCCTGCTCTCCAACTCTTCTTCCACTCTGGGGGTATTCACAGCCTCTCATGTACTCTTAGGACCTGACAAAAGAAACCCATTTCAGACCATGCTGAAGCAGCTGCCCCACTGGCACGGAGAGTGGTTAAGGAGAATGGGATGGCAGGGCACCGTCCTTGCTTGAATCTGCCAACCTCAGTTCAAGACCAAAGCCACTCAGGTGCCAGTGCACCTGTGAGGAGATCCCCACTGAACTCCCCTGTTGTTCCCAGTATCTGGACTGCTATGGCATCTGCACTCAAAGAACTAGTGCTTTGCTTTAGCACAAAGTAATGTCTCCATTATCCTGGCTGGGAATTAGAGGACAGATTGGCAAGCGCTGACAAAACAGAGGTCACTCACCTTACAGGCATGGGAAGTTGGAGATTAATTCTCTCCCCTCACAGAGGGAATCAGACTCCTAGCTAGTGGAAGGGAAGCACCAATATTGGAAAACCCTTTCAATGCCAAGCAGCAGCAGCAGCAGCAGCAGCACAGCAGAAAAGAGAGACCAAAGCCCACAAGCCCTAGAGAAGCTTTGTCAAGTTGGCAAGGGCCAATGCCAGCTAGCTCCTGCAGAATCCCACGGGACAGTGAAACCTGAATAAGACTCTTCTGGCATTGGGGTCCAAAGGGCAGAGGGCAGTGCTAGCTTCATGCATTGGAATGGAAGCTCTATAAAGGGAGAATGTTTTGGAAATTTGAGCTCTTTGTTCACTGCTATATCCTCAATACAACAGTGTAAGGCATATAATGGGTATTCAATAAACATCTGCTGAAACAATAAATAAATATATCAGTATGGCTCAAAGGCAACTTCCACAGGTCTGGGGTCAGCCCAGCCTCTTCCTATCACAGGAATTCAGAGAAGAGGGAGGCCAGTGTGGATTTCAGAAGAGACAAGAAAGAACACATGCCCAGAGGGCTGGAGTTAAGTTTTAAAACATGAGGGGGACTGGGACAAGCTGATAGACCTAGGGAGATCCTCATATCAGACTGAACATTCACATACTCATTCCACAAATATGTATTCAAGGACTAAACAAGGTAGGTAGTCCAACAAAAGGAGAATAAATCAGCATAGTAAACACAATGGAATACTACACAGCAATAAAAAGGCTGAACTGATACACAAAACAACATGGATGAATCTCCTGTATGTTATGTTGAGCAAAGAAAGTCAGACACAAAAGAATACATCTTGTATGACTCCATTTATACGACTATCAAGAACAAGCAAAACTAAGCAAGAGTAACAGAAGTCAGAACAGTGGTTACCTGACAGGCAGAGGGCATTACTGACTGGGAAGGGGCACAAGGGAACCTTCTGGGTTGATGGAAAAGCTTCTTCATCTTGATCTGGGGAGTGATTACACAGGTGTATATGTGTACAAAAATATAGCGAGCTACACACTTCATACTTGCATACTTTTGTACCCTACTATAATTATTTCATACCTTAATTTCTAGAAAGATTTAAAAAATAGTTGGGTCTCAAGAGTCCCACAAAGAGTTTAAAGAAAAAAACTCAAAAATATCTCACCCAAAGGAAAAAAAAATTCTGGGAGCAGCAGTGCTCCTTCTTGTGTTCAGGGCACAAGCTCTCTATCTGCCAGAGGACAAAGGGCCCAAGCGAGTGGTCAGGGCCTCGAAAGACCCAAAACTGTTCAAATCACAGAAGAATGGAGCCCACGTCCTAGGGGTCACGGGCTGGTGGGCAGACCCATGCAGTCTCCACTTCATACCAGGCGAGCTCTAGGGAAACAGAGATGGGTCAGATGGTCAAGCCATGACCCCAGCTGTTTCCGAGGCTCTTTGAAGCAGCCTGTCGGTCAAATCCTACCACAGAGCATAGAACCAGCCTCCCAAAGACTGCTCTGAAGAGCCACAGACAGAAGGCCAATTTGTCTTCTTGACAAGCTGGGCAGAGACTGGCTGAGCTGCCCCAGCTCTGGGCTACAGCAAAGGCCTTGGTGCCTACAGCCCCTCCTGCCAGCAAGGAGGAGGCACCAAGACCCTCGCAGATGGTCAAAGGGAGCTCCATGCGTAAGTACAGGGACCAGCACCTAGGTAGCAACACTTGCCTCAGGATCAGTTAAGCAGTAAAAAGCCACCCAGCCAGTAGCTCTACAGCAGACCAAAGCCTGAGACTCCACTGCCAAAACATCTCAAAACCTTTTTATTTACTACACAGATACCTTTATCTTTTATTGGGATTTTAACTGAGCAAAACTTCCCTTCTCAGGGTTCCTATAATCACTAAAGTTCTTTAAACTCTCTGGCACCTTCCCAGGGGGAGAGATGAGGCTGCCGCTGGGGTTCCACCCCTCAGTCTAGAAGTGCCCGGAAGTAGAACACCAGAGGCTCTGTCTGCCAGGGAGATAGCAAGCATCTCTCCCATGACCCTCTAGGCCCAAAGTCCTTCCATGCCAGGCCAACTTCCACAGGCTCAGGCTCTGAGGAAGAGTGGGAAGAGAGCACAGGTAGGGAACTAGGAGCCTGCTCGGCCTCCACAGAAACCCGCTTTTGCCCTAGGGCCATGGCAAATGGACAGTCCCCCAAGCCCACGATCAGGAGCCCCTTTATGCCAGTTCTAGGCCCCAGAACACATGCAAAGGGGACTCTCCTGCGTTTGTGAGGATGCAGGCCCCAGAGGCATGTGAGCTCTCGGGTGGAGGCCAGCATCCCTCACTCCTCCAAGCCTACAAACTCTGGGCCTAAGGAGCTGTCAGGCTAACGAGGCTACCCCACCACCACTCCATCTGAGTGTGTGGCAGGCTATACTGCACGACTGGCTTCAGGTGGCTCTTCTTTAATTAATGGCATCCCAGGCTCTGCAGGGAGCTTCACCCCACAATGAATGGCCCTCTCTCATTAGAGGCAGGCCTGCCATGATGTATTCAGGGTGAGGGCCAGGATTCATTTCCCTGTCTGTGGGTTGGGGATGGGAGGGAGGGGAGAGGCAGCAGGGACAGATTTATATCGAGTGACTTGGATTAGCTGCAGCTGAAACATGACCCCATCAACTCAAGCTGCCTTCTTGGGGCTAACCCGATGCACCTTTGCTGACGAGAGGGCTCTAGGGAAGCTGAAAGGAGGGCAGAAGGTCTGGTTCTTGTTCTCTCTGGGCTTTGGCTGCAGCTCAAAGGCCCAGAATTCCTATACAACCTGCAGAACCTCCCCCCAACCCTGATATACACACTTGGCATGCACTGGGAGCCTGGCCTTACTGAGCCTCCGCATGGCCAGGAGGCTGACCTGTTGGCCTCAGAGCTAGAGGACTGAGGCTTTGACAATGGCTGTCAGCTGGCTCTCCTGCCTTCTTTCTAGAAAACACCCTCACTCTCTACCTCGGAGAAGGGGTCCACAATTGTGGTAAGGCTCCCATATCTGTTGTCAGGACAGGACCCAAGTATGCCTTGACACAGTGCATCTCAGACCCCAAGCCACCCAGCGCTAGGGAAAGGTGGGCATCGGTCAGACACAGAAACACACTGCCAGCCATCGTCTCACTACGGTGACCCATCAGGCTGAACCCCACTCTGGGGTGGGCAGGTTCTGGGCCGCACTACTCTTCTCTCCATCTCTCCCTGGTGCCACACCGCACAAGGATCATGGGACTGAGCACAGGAACTGGGTGTGGACTTGTAGGCAAAAAGGAAAACTTGGGCCTTCAGTTGTCCATGTTTCCATTCTACTTCTCACAGTCTTAGAAGGAAGGCCAGCTGCACTCTGCTAGCCCCACAAGTGCCTCTAGGCCTAGGTAGGTTCAGGCTGGCAGCAAACAGCACACAGCCCTACAAACTACCCCTGCATATCCCACTAAACTTGACATTGTTTTGCTTGTGCTTGGGAGAAAAATTCTACCTCAGAGCCTGCCCTCTATCCATCCTCAGCCCTCTTAGAATGCCCAATTCACTAAGAGAGCTGGCGGGTGGGCCTTACCTGCCCCTGCCAGCCAATCAGAAGGTTGCTTTGCAGACATGCTGTGTCCCTAGAAGGGCCAGGGCAGAATGCCTATCATCTGTGCACACACCCACTCCATGTCATCCACGCTTCTCCCAGGCCCTCATGGGGGAGTATTCATATACCCTTCCTTCCCTACTCAGAAAGAGATGTAGCTCAGTTCCGCTTTGCTAAGCCCTATTTGGCAATGTGTCTAAACACATGCAAACTTAATTAGTTCAGGAGGAGAGCCCAAGCGCTTGCAATGACAGATAAAAGTATTGGGAAATGAGACAAGTCAGGACTGCCAGGGAGTTCTTACTCAAGCCCCTTCCCCCAGCAGGCTGCTGACCAAAGGTGATACAGCTTAGTGCTGAGACCCTCTGGCACACCCATGGGCATGGGGCAAGGCTCTCAAGGGCTCAGTAACATGGTAAGATGCCCTGCATGCTCAGATGCCCCACATGCTTTCAAATATACTGAGGGACAGAGGTGCCCAAAGCCATACTGGCAGTGGTTTCCTTAAAATAGATCTGAGGATTCATTCATTTGTAGCTCTGCAAGGAGGCTCTCAGACAGCCCCATATCATCCCCCACCACACCTCCCGGACAACTATGCCCTCACATCAAAATGAACATAATAGTCTAGACCTCCGCTGACACCAGGTACCAGCAGCCAAGATAAGAATGGAGAGGGTGTTAAGCAGAGTGTGACATAATCTGCTGCAATTAGAAAAATGGAATAAAAGCAAGATTGGAGTCGAAAAAGACTAGTTAGAAGACTTCTGTAATAACCCACAGACTATTGTGACCTTAACTAGGGCAGTGGAAATAGGGATGGAAAGAAGGCAATGACTCTGAGAAAGCTCTGGGAGGAAGACTCAACAGGATTTGGCAAGTAATTGGTATGGCTAGAAGACAGAATCAAAGATGATTCTCAAGTTTCCGACAGAGCCACTGAGTAGACAGTGCCAGTTGGTATCTGAGGGAATGCTGGAGGTCTAGGGTTGAGAGAAAGATAACCCTTGAGCATTAAGGGGCCTATGGACATCTAGGTGTGGACAGAGAACAGGGAGCTGGATATGAAGGCTTGGAGGCAGATGGAGCAGTGTCTTTTCTCCAGTGGGATCTCAGCTGTCCTGTTAGTTTCCATTTCCCAGCTGCAGAAAAAGATTAGAAGACAGCACACAGAGGATAGCTGAAGCTATGGCAAAAGATGAGATCACTCTGGTGAGAGTGAGTGTGCAGAATAAAAAGAAAAGACAGCTAGGACAGAGACCAAAGAAATACCAATATTTAACAAACACAAAATTTAACAAAAAAAAAATATAAAGAATCATCTCTAAGACACTGTGAAGGGAAAGCTAGAGGAAAAGGAGAAACAGAAAAGTAAAGATAAACAGCATTTCAAGAAGGATATGTGGTCAACTCTGTTGAATGATGCCAAGAAGTCCCAGCATTTCATCTATATCCTACACACTGCCCCCCCCCAACACACACACAGGATAGTCACCACCCCACAGTTGTGTCCCAGTGTGTGGTGACATCTCTATGGGTCTTCACTCCAGGTGACTAGAGCTCAATAGTCTTGGCCACTTGAGTACAGTCTTCAGGACACCCTCAGCAGTCCCCACTGAGTGCATGTCCCCCAAATAAAACTGGGTGATCTAAGCAAGTATCTTTTGACCTCCAGACTTCGTAAAACCGAAAGTGTCCAGGTCCCCATCTGCACAGCACCAACAGAGGGGTGCAGTATGCACACTTCATGAGGAAGGCAGCCCAGCATTTACATGTTCAATCTCCAATGGGAGGAAACCACCATTCAGAGCTAAGGCTGAGCTAGGAGAGGGTCCTCACAACACACCCTGAGCAGGCCTAGACCCTGCCTCATCAGAGCAGAGTCTGATTGTCCTCATCCTCTCCAGGAGTCCTCTTCCCAGACTGCACTGAGGGCCAGGCCTTCCCTCACATCAGCTCTTCTCTACCCACCTCCACATCCACTCCTACCCCTATCTTTCTGTCTTCCCGATCTGGCCATCTTCTCAGACCCACAGGCCACTGGAAAAGACCCTGATCTACTCCTCAGCCACTCTGTGCTGTTCAGTTGGTGAACCCAGATCTTCAAGCCACAGACTAAAATCTGAGTTCCTTAAGGGTAGCTGGCACCTGTGCAGCTGTCACTCCTCACACTGCACTACCCTTTGACCGTGCCAGAAATGAAACACCTTTACGGAGACATTCCTGCCTGGGTGAGAGGAGAGGAGAAAACTGGTGGAAGAACACTAAACTCCATGAGGAGCTTCAAGAAATACCAGGTAAGTCAAAGAAAAGGCAGATCAGGTACACAACGCAAGCTGACCAAGAGCCAATTCCAGAACAAGTTTCATAGCTTAAACATATTTAGAAAGAAAATCAAATCCTCACTTACTAAATGAAAACCCATCTAAGCAGTATCCATGACTGCGGCATTAAAGCCCATATAAACTTGGAGTAGCAACTCATCCAGTTTTGACAAAAGATGGACACAAAACGATTTTGTCAGGATAGGAGATTTCTTTTCTCCAGTAGGATTTCTGCTGCCACTTCAGTTCCCATTTCTCAGTGCTTCACTAATCAGGCCCTTTCCAACAAAAGTGATGTGAAGCTGGTTGGGAGAGAGAGGAAGGACAGCAATGAGGGGCCATGGCTCTGGGAAACTAGAGTGGGCAAGGAAAATATTTGCTGAATTCCTTAGACTTAGCTAAATCTGAAAGTGGATGTCAAAATAAAAAGTGAGGCACACACTAACAAGTTGTGGGTGTCAGTGTAACACCACCCTTGTCAGGCTCGTCATCAGCCTTTACCGGGCACACAAAAAGGTGAGGGCTCTGACAAGAGCCTCCCAACGCTCGGCTCTGGGAACGCGGATAAGCTGTGCGCTGTCACGCAGCACTACTTAGGTTTCCTCTCCGGCTGTTTTTATTTTGTTACACATTTAATTAAGAGCCTTCCCAGCAGTTATGCAGAGTCCTGCTTCTAAAAGGCAGGCACAGAGCTCCCCTCCCCCCAGTCCCTGCCACCTGACATCTGCTTCTCCTGCATGCTCTGTCAGAGCTTCACTGGCTTTCCCAATCCAAACCCAAACCAACACCCAAAGTCTGCCCAACCCCTTGGTTATTTTTGGAACCTCTTTGGTGTTGGAATTCAATTCTGTATAGCCATAAGTCTTTACCAGTATGAGCCTCGGTTTTTAATTTCATTTTGCCTTTTTCTGCTATAAAACGGTTACCATCTCCTATCGGAGAAGACAAGAGAACTGAATGGCATATGGGATATGCTCATTTAAAATCTGGTTTCCTGGACTTCTGGCCAAGATGGAGGTGTAGGTAGACACACTGGGCCTCCTTGCACAACCAAAATAAGGACAACAAAAATTTAGAAACAAACAAAAAAAAACAACCAGAACAGACAGAAAATTGAACTGTACGAAAGTCCGACAACCAAGGAGTTAAAATAGACACATTCATCCAGACTGGTAAGAGGGGCAGAGTCTGTGGCCAGCAGAGAGGGGTCGCAGCAGGATAAGCAGCAGCTGGCAGACCCTGGGGACGGTGGCAGCAGGCAGACCCAGAGAGGCGCGCACGGCGGCTGGCTGACCAGGCAGTCACACATTTGTGTGCAGATGAACTAAGCGAAACTGGGGACTGAGACAGACCACGCAACCCAGGGTCCCAGCATGGGGAAGTAAAGCCTTAAACAACGATTGAAAACACCTGTGGGGGCTGAGGTGCTGGGAGACTCCCAGCCTCACAGGAGAGTTCGTTGGAGAGACCCACAGGTTCCTAGAACATACACAAGCACACCCACCCAGGAATCAGCACCAGAAGGGCCCAATTTGCTTGTGGGAAGTGGCGGAAGGGACTGAAATCCGAGAGAGAGCCGAGCAAGCGCCATTGTTCCCTCTCTGACCCCTCCCCCACATACAGTGTCACAGCCCAGCAACTGGGCTGCCCCACCCTGGTGAACACCTAAGGCTCTGCCCCTCATACGCAACAGGTGTGACAAGACCAAAAAAATAAAATGGCCCAAACAGAAGAACAGATCAAAGCCCCAGAGCAAATACATCTAAGCAACAAAGAGATAGCCAACCTATCAGATGCACAGTTCAAAGCCCTGAAGATCAGGATGCTCACAGAATTGGTTGATTTTGCTCACAAATTAGATGAACAAATGAAGGCTACAATCAGTGAAATGAAGAAAAACGCACAGGGAACCAATAGTGATGGGAGGAAAACTGGGACTCAAATCAATGGAGTGGACCAGAAGGAAGAAACAAACAACCAAACAGAAAAAAGAATGAAGAAACAAGAATTCAAAAAAAATGAGGAGAGGCTTAGGAACCTCCAGGACATCTTTAAACATTCCAACATCCAAATTATAGGGGTACCAGAAGGGGAAGAGGAAGAGCAACAAGTGGAAAACTTATTTGAACAAATACTAAAGGAAAACTTCCCCAATCTGGCAAAGGAAATAGACTTCCAGGAAGTCCAGGAAGCTCAGAGAGTCCCAAAGAAGTTGGACCCGAGGAGGAACACACCAAGGCACATCATAATTCATTAGCCAAGATTAAAAGGAAGGAGAGAATTCTAGAAGCAGCAAGAGATAAGGGGACAGTCACCTACAAAGGAGTTCCCATCAGACTGTCAGCTGATTTCTCAAAAGAGACCTTCCAGGCAAGAAGGGGCTGGAAAGAAGTACTCCAAGTCATGAAAGGCAAGGACCTACACCCAAGATTACTCTATCCAGCAAAGCTTTCATTTAGAATGGAAGGGCAGATAAAGTGCTTCTCAGATAAGGTCAAGTTAAAGGAGCTCATCATCACCAAGCCCTTATTGTATGATATGTTAAAGAGACTTATCTAAGAAAAAGAAGATAAAAAATATGATCAGTAAAATGACAGCAAACTCACAATTATTAACAACCACACCTAAAAACAAAAGCGAACTAAGCAAACAATTAGAACAGGAATAGAACCATAGAAATGGAAATCACATGGAGGGTTAGCAACAGGGGAGTGGGAGGAGGAGAGAGGGGGGAAGGTACAGAGAATAGGTAGCATAGACGGTGGGTAGAAAACAGACAGGGGGAGGGCAAGAATAGTGTGGGAAATGTAGAAACTAAAGAACTTATGACACATGGACATGAACTAAAGGGGGGAATGTGGGTGGTAGGGGGTGTGCAGGGTGGAGGGCAATGAAGGGGGGAAAATGGGACAACTGTAATAGCATAATCAATAAAATATATTTTTATCCTATCCTACACAAACTTTTTGAAAAAATCCAAAATGATGGTAGACTACCAAACTCTTTTTATGAAGCCAGCATCATTCTAATCCCAAAACCAGATAAAGACATAACAAGGAAAGAAAACTTCAGGCCCATATCGCTGATGAACATAGATGCTAAAATCCTCAACAAAATACTGGCAAACCGCATCCAACAACACATTA
>PVKU01010216.1:0-54107 GCA_004027475.1 Anoura caudifer
GGTTATATTTTGCTTGTTTGTTTGTTTTGTTGATTATGTTCCTGTTAAAGGTGAGATCATACGGTATTTTGTCTTTCACTGCCTGGTTTATTTCACTTAGCATAATGCTCTCCAGTTCCATCCATGCTGTCATGAAGGGTAGGAGCTCCTTCTTTCTTTCTGCTGCATAGAATTCCATTGTGTAAATGTACCATAGTTTCTTGATCCATTCATTTACTGATGGGCACATAGGTTGCTTCCAACACTTGGCTATTGTAAATTGTGCTGCTATGAACATTGGGGTGCATAGATTCTTTTGGACTGGTGTTTCAGCATTCTTAGGATATAATCCTAGCAGTGAAATTGCTGGGTCAAAAGGTAGATCCATTTTTAGTTTTCTTAGAAAATTCCATACTGTTTTCCATAGTGGTTGTACCAGTCTGCAATCCCACCAACAGTGTACTAGGGTCCCCTTTTCTCCTCAACTTCTCTAATACTTGTTGTTTGTTGCTTTGTTTATGATGGCCATTCTGACTGGTGTGAAGTGGTATCTCATTGTGGTTTTAATTTGTATCTCTCTGATAGCTAGCGATATTGAACATCTTTTCATGTGTCTCTGGATCCTCTTTATGTCTTCCTTGGAGAAGTGTCTGTTCAAGTCCTTTGCCCATTTTTTAATTGGGTTGCTTGTCTTCTTAGAGTGGAGTTGTGTAAATTCTTTATATATTTTGGAGATTAAACCCTTGTCTGAGGTATCATTGGCAAATATGTTTTCCCGGAAGAGTTTATTTCAACTACAAATATATTTATTTGTCTTTATCTTTGGAAATTCCAATGCAAAATAACTGTTTGTTAGCCCTATTTGCAATTATCTTTTATCTACCAAATATTTCAGTGTTTTCAACATTATTTTTTTAAAAGTCCTCCAAATGGGTAACCTGAGAAAATTCCTTACTAGCCACATTAGTGAGAACAGACAAATCAGTTTGTTTTGGACAGCCATGACTCACATAAAATTTCTTGAAATGCGTCATCCTTCAAATAGTTTGATAACATCGAGTTCCTTAGATTAGGCTTTGAAAAACCAAATATCTACCCAAAAGTTTCCTCACTTAATATTGTAAAATAGAATCACATAACACACAAACTTTTTAAAGTCTTTCTAAATTTCAATAAGCTGTCAGTTCCAAAAACTGCAGATGAATAATTTTTCATTAGATCTGATATCTGATGTGCCAGAAAGAAGGGAGAAAGAACCAAGAAGACAAGTGGGATAAAACAGTAGCAGCTTCAACATTAGTGTTTTGGGTTTGAATGCTAGTTCTACCACTGAGCTGTGTTACTTGCTCTGATTCTAAAATTCAGATGATTGGAGGATGAAATGAAATCATGTCTGGCAGTATATTTGACAGAAAGCAAACACCAAATAAATGCTAATTCTCCGCTTAAGAACTCTGAATAAATGAAACTCTCTTTTCCCTTCTTACGAAGAATTAACACAGTAAGCCTTGAGTTTCTTGAAGTCTAAAGTATCAACATGTCCTTTGTTTATTATATGTAGTACATAATGATTTCAAAAATATGACTTGTCTCTCTCATGAAGACATTATCCTTGAAAAGAATAGTGGGCACCTTCTCACTGAAAAATACATGTAGCTAAACACAAAAGCATCACTCAGGTCTCAATGAACTGAGTAGTAAAAACTTTGGGGCTTTCACTTCTATAACAATTATTAATGACCTCTGTTACATCTCTTCTACCCATTCTTCACAGTTCTTCCTCAAATATACAAAGTTCTCCAAAATTCATAACTATCCACTTTGCCCAAAAGCTCTACTATTCTCCCAGACCAGAAACCTCAGAATCATCCTGTATTTTTTCCTTTCCTTGCATTCTCTAATCGTCAAGTGTTATTTCAAACAGCTTTCAAATCTGTCCTTTCCTCTCCATTTCCATTGATTTCTTAATATAGGGTTTACATTAATGCACACCTATGCTCATTTATTAATTCCAGCCTCTTTACTTACTCCTATTTGTGGCTAAATGTCTTCCTATAATACCATTTTTACCTAACTGATATCCTGCACAAGAACCTACAATGGCTCCCTGCTGCCTATTTCATCAGGATCAAACACTGCATCTTGGGATCCATATGCACTGTAATCCATCTCCATTCCACTTTCATTTTAGTTTCTGCTCTTCTTCCAACCATCCCTTCTGTCCAGGTAAGTGAGCCCAAGGCACTGACTCAGGCTACTCATTTCCTCTGTGCTTTACTTGTGCTGTTTTTTTCCCTTGGACAATTCTCCTACCATATCTATTACCTAAATCTTATGCACAGTCAGAAACCCTGCCTGAAGACTGGTTCTCTCTCTTCTGCAAGTTTCATTTAAATAAGCACCAAATTTTCTTCTAATTTCCCCACATATTTTGCCTCCTTAATTAAATTGTAAGTTGCTAGGGGAGATGTGTCCTATTTTTTATGCAGCCCCTCACCCCCTGCCCACCAGCCTACACTCAGGTAGCTGATTCAATGATATACTAACAGATGCTGGAGCACCAGATTGATAGTTGTCTAGCCAGTAAGTTCTCTTTCTCCTCTTCCTCCTAATAAATTCCCTGATTTTATTTGGGGCAATAATATGCCCAAGGGAAAGACTACAGTTCTCAACCTTTCATGCAACTTGGTGAGGTGCTGGCAGAAATTATTAGGTGAGGCTCCCAGGAGATTACTTTGAAGGTATGACTCAGCTGAAGTCATATGACTGGTATGAAGGTATGAAAAAGCATATGAGGCATATGTTTTTTGCCTCAAAGCTGGACCTTCAGGTGGAGCCCTGGCAGCCATTTTGCTCTATGAAATGACTTTGGAAAAGTGTAGAAGACACAACAAAGAATGGAGAAATCATAAGACAGAAGGACCTTGGGTCCTGCTTTATTTGGAAAGGAGGACTCCCTATTATTTACAGCTAAACACAATACCTGACTTACACTGGTGCCAATAAAGGAAAAAGAGGCTTGGGTGAAAGGTGATATAAAGTGAGGAGGAAATCACAATCTTTTGTATGAGCAGGAAAAGAATAAAGTAGGAAAGATTTAAAAATATGGAGCATCAAGGGGTGCACCCATATGGCACTCCCAGCATACATTGCTGCAGAAGCAGAAACCTGAGCAGGCAGAGGCAGGCAGGTGTGGAGCTGGGGGACAGGTGTGCCTCGATCCATTATTCTCAGGGGACTGACCCTGAATATGAAGAGGAAAGAAATTGCTAGGGGACATGCTTGATACCATATGGACCGGAGCTTGGCCAATGCTATACAAATATTCTTAGTTAAAAAATGCATATGCCAAGTAAGAATACTCACAATGCCTGTCAATCCAATCTGAGGATACTACTCAGGTAGGATGTTACATGATCAAAACTCCACAGTGACCTAAGGGAGGCGAAGCTCTCAGAATGTTACTGCTAACATCACGAGCAGTAGCAGCATATTGAACTAAGCAGTGTGCTATTCACTTTGCCTCTGTAATTTTAATTTAATTATTAAAACAGTAACAAGAGGGTAGGTGGGAGGGGCTAATGGGGGAAAGGGAGAAGGATTGTCAAGGAACATGTATAAAGGACACACGGACAAAGCCAATGGTGGGTAGGATACAGGGTGGGGGGTGGGGATGGCTGGGGTTGGGGGGAGTGGTGGGGGAAAATGGAGACAACTATACTTGAACAACAATAAAAAAATATTTAAAAAATAGAATATAAAAAAACAGTTTCATGAGGTAAATATTATAAACCTCATTGGTAAAAGTCATCTAGTGTCATCAGTTTTTAATATTTTGACACATACTTTTTTCTCCTTCTTTCACTGCATATGTGTGTGTATGTAAAACATGAATATTTTTGCTGAGTCACTTGATGTTACATTGAAGAAATCATGACACTTTACTCCTAAATACTTCAGATAAATGTCCTGAGAGTAAGGACATTCTCCAATAAAACCAAATGCCATCATTTTATTCACAAAATCAGCAACTCAGCACCAGTACAATAATGTTATCTAATATTCAATCCACATTCAAACTGCCCCAGTTGTCCCAATGACATCCTTTGTTGTTTGCTTACTGTACTTAGTACCACAGATCACATTTAATTGTCATGTGCCTTTCGTATCCCTCAGCGGAAGATTGTAAGATTGCTTCCTGACCTTTTACTTGGTCTTTCAAGATGTCGACCTTTGTGAAGAATACAGACAAGTTGTTTGTAAAATGTCCCTCAATTTGAATTTGACTGATTGGTTCTTACAATTTTTCAGGTTAAAAATAAATATTTTGAGACTTCTGGCCAAGATGGAGGCATAGGCAGATGCACTGTGCCTCTTCTCACAACCAAAATTAAGGACAACAAAGATGTAGTAACAAGAAAACAACCAGAACTCAGAAAATCAAACTGTTTGGAAGTCCAACAATGATTCATCCAGACCAGCAAGAGGGGCGGAGTCGCGGCAGGAAAAAGCGAAGGTGCTGACGGGCACGCAGGAAGCAGTGGCTGGCAGCCCCCAGGTGCACAGGCAGCGACTAGCAGACCCCAGGCATGGGGTGGCAACTGTGCAGAACCAGTGAGGCTGGTTCTGACCAGGTGGTCCCACATTCACGCACAGATAATCCAGGCAAAGGGGAAGCGGTGATAGGAACTGGAATCTGAGAGTGAATAAAGCAACCTCCGTTATCTCCCCTCAGACCCTGCCCCCACATACAGCATCACTACCCAGCGACTGGGCTGTCCCGCCCTGCGGAACACCTGAGGCTCCACCCCTCACTACATAACAGCCGCGACTAGACAAAACAAACAAACAAACAAACAAACAAAAAACCCAGAGATGAAAATGGCTCAAACTGGAGAACAAATCAAAGCCCCAGAGCCAATTTATCTAAGCAATGAAGAGATTGCCAACCTATCAGATGTACAATTCAAAACCCTGGTGATCAGGATGCTTACAGAATTGGTTGATTTTGCTCACAAATTAGATGAAAAAATGAAGGCTACAATAAGTGAAATGAAGAAAGATGCATGGGGAACCAACAGAGATGGGAGGAAAACTGGGACTCAAATCAATGGAGTGGACCAGAAGGAAAAAAGAAACAACCAAACAAAAAACGAGGAAGAAACAAGAATTCAAAAAAATGAGGAGAGGCTTAGGAACCTCCAGGACATCTTTAAATGTCCCAACATCCGAATTATAGGGGTACCAGAAGGGGAAGGGGAAGAAGAAGAGCAACCACTGGAAAACTTATTTGAACAAATAATAAAGGAGAACTTCCCCAATCTGGCAAAGGAAATAGTCTTCCAGGAAGTCCAGGAAGCTCAGAGAGTCCCAAAGAAGTTGGACCCGAGGAGGAACACACCAAGACACATTATAATTACATTAGTCAAGATTCAAATGAAGGAGAGAATTCTAGAAGCAGCAAGGGACAAGGGGACAGTCACCTACAAAGGAGTTCCAATCAGACTGTCAGCGGATTTCTCAAAAGAGACCTTACAGTCAAGAAGGGGCTGGAAAGAGGTATTCTAAGTCATGAAAATCAAAGGCCTACATCCAAGATTGCTCTATCCAGCAAAGCTGTCATTTAGAATGGAAGGGCAGATAAAGTGCTTCTCAGATATGGTCAAGTTCAAGGAGTTCATCATCACCAAGCCCTTATTATATGAAATGTTAAAGGGACTTATCTAAGAAAAAGAAGATAAAAAACATGTACAGTAAAATGACAGCAAACTCACAATTATTAACAACCACACCTAAAGCAAAAGCAAAGTAAGCAAACACCTAGAACAGGAACAGAAACACAGAAATGGAGATCACATGAAGGGTTAGCAACAGGAGAGTGGGAGGAGGAGAGAGAGGGGAAAGGTACAGAGAATAAGTAGCATAGATGGTAGGTAGAAAATAGACAGGGGGAGGGCAAGAATAGTGTGGGAAATGTAGAAGCTAAAGACCTTATGACACATGGACATGAACTAAAGGGGGGAATGTGGGTGGGAGGAGGTGTGCAGGGTGGAGGGTAATGAAGGGGGGAAAATGGGACAAGTGTAATAGCATAATCAATAAAATATAATTAAAAAATAAATATTTTTTATACCAGTGCTACATAGGTGATATGTCCTTTCCATGTATCACATGAGGAGGCACACTACGTCACTGTCCCACTACAGGTGGGCAGAGCTGCATATGGCAATGCTTTACAGTACTTAAGAAGCCAGCTATTTCAAAAGCACCCAACTTATTAGCATGTGAATGAAGCACTAATCAGGTTAGTAACAATTTACTCAGTATTCATTTTCTTGTCCACTTTAAAAAAATGTCCTCCTTAATTTACAACTCCCCTTCAGTTACAGAAATAGTGTTTTCTTATTTATAACAAGTTTTATGTCAAGGAGAATTGCTCCTGTTCCAGATAACATGGGGGCCCAGCATCACTCATGGCTTCCTCCTCCAAACCCCGGCTAGAAGCTGGGTGCAGGTGACACCAGCACTGCCAGCTGCGTGCACAGGGAGAACCCAGCAAACCAGATCACATAGCGCTGTGCTACCCAGAAAAGGAAGCAGGAAGAGATGAAGCCAAATCTGAAATATGACCCCTGAGGACTCAATCATTTCCATTTCATTTTACCTAATGAGGCAGCAGTTAGAATGCTGACCTGATCAGAGTCAGATGGAAGCCTGAGAGAGCGAGACCCCCACTGCCCTCCTGTCCCGACACCCTTTGTTACCTCCAAGTGAGCTGAGACCAGGCTGTGAACCATGTAAATAGAAGGCTTCCAGGTTAATGAAAAGCTTCAGCACCATTCAAAAATCTGGACAGAGGGTCATGCCGTCTCCTAATCCAGAGAAACTTCATGCAGCTCAGTAATAAAGTTTAATGAATGCTGGTCATTTTGAATCATGGGGCTGAGAGCCTAGCCAAGGGCTAATAGTTTCCTTACAGAATCTCTCCTCTGACGGGGACACAGCAAGTATTCGAAAGCTGCACGGGAAGCCAGAGTCCTACATGAAATGTAATATTCCATATGCCCAAATCCAAGGGTAAGTTCTTGAAAAGGGCAGTAAACATTTCTCACAAGCTGATGTTTTTATTAGGTGGTGGCATGCTTTGTGCGGCATTTCATTAATTAGCTGCAAAAGGAACCTTCTTTCAACACCATGTCAGATTTGACCTATTGTAATCATGTAAACACAGTACAAAGCCAGGCTGCAGAGTAGCTTCTCCGTCTCTCTAGGAGCACATGCATACAAGGCAAGCTAACAATTTAACTAAAACTGACACTGGAAAAAGTCACTTCTCCCAGAGAATCAAGCATGGATTTGTTTTATATTAATTTTAAAACCTGACTATCCTAGTGGCCTAGAATAGCAACACAGAAATGGATGGATTTCTGAAAAAAGTAGACATCATTTTCAGAGTACATGAAAAAACATATAGAAAAATATGGAGATCAAATACAACTTCCACATGGATGGATGCAAACCTTACATCCTTGAGATTCATTTTAAAATGTAGTAGAAATTATACTCCAGTTAACTAGAACATAAACTTAGATATGCCATCAGTCAAATCATACTCTAAAAATGTTTTTGCTTACACACAGGAGAAATCTAAAATGTGCCAAGCCATGCTGAGGCACTGGGATTTTCAGGAATGCAGAGAACTTTTCCACATTTAAAAGCGCCTCAAGTTGAACTATTTCAAACAAAACTTCTATAGAAGAGTATGATCCACTTGATGGCCAAATAATCAGATTTGCTTCAAAATCCTCATTCAACACATAGGACTTGCTATTGGCTTCCACCTATTCTTGTAAAACAATTAGCTAGGTTTTAGACATTCTCTTGACAGGCAAGTCTGGGAATTCAATGTAAATGTGGATTTGAAGATTTATGGGGTGAAATATTGTGATCGCACACCGGCTCTTCTCCAGTTTTCCAGAGATCATAATTCCTGCCTCTGTTTATTATTCAGTTTATGGTTGGAGCATAACAGATGATTCATTTTTAATGTGATAAATGTTTGGGGGTTTGTTTGAGGGAAATAAAAGTTTATAGTTCAACACTGGACATGGATAGTAAACTGGAGTGTAAGGCAATATATTTCTAAAACATGGTGATTAGGATATTTATTTGCTCCTTTATACCCAGAGCTCCAGTGAAGAGTGACTGATAGTGTTTACTTTTAAACCTCAAACCACATTACTCTGCTTTGCAACTTAGTGAACTTTCTAGAAAGAATTTAAATTTTCTCAAAAAATTTCAGCTAATATTTTCTAGTTGTAAAAGGAATTTGTAATTCCTTATATAAAGATAACACTTACTAAACTATACAAAGCATAAAAAGAGAGGAAGTCATGATCAAAACAAAGTACCCCAGACCCATAAGAACTTACAGTCTAGGAAAAAAAAATAATGCTTAGAAACACATAGTAGTCTAGTGATCTCCATTATTTGGATTATCTCTACATTAAGCCAGACTTTTGTTTAATACATGTATCAGTCCCTCATCCGCATAGTTGATGGAATCTTATTGAGCACATACTAAATGTCACACAGTTCCAGTACTAGTGACACAGGAGCGAACAAGACAAGGTCCGTGGTCCCAACAAGTTTACGTTGGGAGGGACCCAAACGGTAACAGGCAACTATATGTGTGGGTCCTACACCTTTTCCACGGTTCCCAATCCAAACTCTCAAAATATCCAAAAACTGTGATTTCCTCCTAAGTTTGTGGCAAACTAATTTGGTGACAAACCTTACCTGCAAAGGAAGTGCAGCTGTCCATACTTTGTATACCACCCAGTGTGAATGTGTGTATGTTTAGGGTCAAAATTACTGTGTTGGATTATGGAGTGGTGTCCCAGACCCTACTTGTGTTTGCAATGTACATGATAAGTAAGTACACTGTGTTACTTTTACAAAACAGAAAATTTCTGAATTCTGAAACATTATCTGTCCCCAAGAGTTTTTAAAAACAGTTTCATTGAGATATAATTGATATACAAACAACTGCACATATTTAATGTATACAGTTTGATGGGTTTGGACATAAACATCCATGATGCTGTCAGCACAAGCAAGTTAATAGATATATCCAACTCCAATACCTCCGAGAGTTTCATGTGTACCTCTGTTTTTACTTTTTGTGATAAGCAAACTTCACATGAGATCTGCCGCCTTGACAAATTCTGAAATGCACAACACTGTATTGTTAACTATAAGCTCCATGTAGTATAGCAGGTCTCTAGGTCTTACTCATACAGCATCACAATCTTAACCCCCCTAAACAACAACCTCCCATTTCCCTGTTCCCAGCCCCTGGCAACCAACAGCCCACTCTCTGCTTCTATGAGTTCAATTGTTTTAGAAACCTCACTTAAGTGGAATCATACAGTATTTGCCCTCCTGTGACTGGCTTATTTCACTTAGCATAGTATCCTTAATGTTCATCTACGTTGTTGCAAAAGGCAGGATTTCCTTCTTTTATAACGCTGAATGAGACTCCACTGTACACCTCATCGTCTTTATCTGCTTATCTGTTGGCAGACACTCAGTTGTTCCCATATCTTGGCTTTTGTGAACAATGGTATACAATGAAAATAAAAATATACAATGAAAATGAGAGTGCTGACATCTTTTGGAGATCTTGATTTCATGTCTTTTGGGTGAATAACCAGAAATGGGATTGCTGGGTCACATGGTAGGTCTATTTTTAAATGTTTCAGTGGCTTCCATACTGTTTTCCATAGCAGCTGCACTATTTTACATTCCCACCAACAGTGTGCATTAGTTTTGATTAAGGAATTCCTTTTTATTTTTATTTTTAAAGACTTTATTTATTTATTTTTAGACAGAGGGGGAGGGAGGGAGAAATAGAGGAAGAGAAAAATCTATGTGTGGTTGCCTCTCACATGCCCCCTGGGGAAACTCTAGGAGGTACTGGGGACCTGGAGGGCAACCCAAGCATGTGCCCTGACTAGGAATTGAACCAGTGACCCTTTGGTTCACAGGCCAGTACTCAATCTACTGAACCATACCACGTAGGGCTGGTTAAGTAATTTAGATCTGTATACTATAACCCCTGGAAGTGAATGAATAGACACATGGATGAATGAATTAACAAACAGATGTTTAGAAATATGTTTTCAGGTAAACCTGATAATTTCATTAAAATACACAGTCATCAGTAGATTTATACATTTTGTAATGTCCAGAATCTAATGCCAGGTTATTCAGTAGTAACTGACCCTAACATTCATTAGTTCATTAATTAGTACTTACTTTGTCTATTGAGGAGACTAAAATGAGTAAAGCATAGTCTCCATCTTTGTAAACATATAATATAGTATGGGAAATAGATATGGAAGCAGAAGAATGTCGCACAGATGTGATAAATGCCACAATTACCCTATTCTACTTGGGAGAAGCGGACAGAGGAGGTGACATTCGAGGAGTGTTGAAAGATGAGTAGGTGTTTTCCAGACAGAGAAGGTAAGGGAGGACCCTCCAGGAGGTGGATTTTTATGTGTAGAGGCTCACAGAATGTGAGAAGGGCTGGCGTGTTTGAGGGAAAGGTGAGAAGGTCACTGCGACGGTAGCAGAGTGTGCACGGGCTTAGATAGCTAAGAGGTGGGAAAGGCGAGCTGTGAGAAGCTCCTTCTGTGGCTTTGATGTGTTTATAGGATGCTTTCAGGCATGAGGGTGAGTGAAATACTCAGCTATTTTGCTTGCTTGCTTGCTTTATTTATTTATTTATTTATTTAGTTAGTTAGTTAGTTAGTTAGTTAGTTTTAGGAAGATGACTCTGGAAGCAGTACAAAGTTATGTTTGAATAGGGACCAAGAGCGGAAGGCAGGCCTCAGGGAAGAGGTGATAAGGGCTAACCTGGGGAAAGGGCAGTGCGAGCAGGCGGGTGGACTTGGGAGACATTCCCAGTGGATGTGCATGATGAGGGGAAGAGAAGAACAGGGTGTCTAGGTTGGAAGACAAGGTGGAAAAAACCAGCTAGAAAAAAACACTACAAACTGAGATAATCTTAAGGTACTGATAAGTATGATTTATCAACCCCCGGATGTTCTCCTTTTTAAGTTATCCCCCACCCCAAAGGTCAATAATATACTGGCTTTATACAACCGTGGACCTATTCATGAGGTGCAAAAAGATTAGAACTTTTTTTTCTTGTACTTAGGGACTTTCCAGTGGGACAAGCAAAAGAATCAGACACTAAGTATATTCTCCATACTGTCAAGGCCCAGCTTCATTTCCAATGTCAATAAATCATCATAATTAACAACCTTTCAGCCGAAAGGATCCCAAAGCACTTTCCAAATTATGCAACTCTGGAGGTGAACTGCCTCAGCTGTCCAACAGCTGTCAGCAGCATTCTGCCACAGGGACAGAGCAAGAGGGAGGATGCAGAATCTCCATGGAGCTCCCTGCAGCACTTGGGTCTGTGGAATGCAATTCCCCAAAACCGAACTTGGCCCCGAGTAGGGTCTCATCTACTCTTGGTAGAAATGCAGTAAAGCCATTCTTATCCTCAAATGGTCAACAGATTTCTCTTGCTTACAAAAGATTCCAGTGAATGGAATCAATACCAGTCCTTGGCCTAAGAAAATCAGTTATACATTTATTTCAAATTACATTTCTTATTTTGGTAATGGCTTCCTTAATCGTTGATCAGGGCATGGTGGGGTTAAGTGGAACCTCATTTCTTTTTCACATATTAAGAGATCACTAAATAATTGTGAAGTTGAATTCAGTCAGGATGTTTGGAATCCCATTTGCTCAAATCCACACCACTCGTGTGTGTGTGTGTGTATGTGTTTTGTTTCTGTCTAAGTTCGGAATTTTGAAGGGCCATTTTTGTAACCTGATCAAATTCTAACTTTTCTTTTTTTTTTAAGATTTTATTTATTTTATTTTTAGACAGAAAAGAAGGGAGGGAGAAAGAGAGGGAGAGAAACATCAGTGTGTGGTTGCCTCTCTCACATTCCCTAATGGGGACCTGGTTGGCAACCTAGGCATGTGCCCTGACTGGGAATTGAACTGGTGACCCTTTGGTTCACAGGCCAGCACTCAACCCGCTGAGCCACACCAGCCAGGGCAAATTTTAACTTTTCATTTCTCTCCCTGTTAGTTGAGGCTCAGCTAATCACCCTAAATACCCTGAAATATTCTCTTAATTCTATCCTTTTCCAACTAGGAAAAGCAGGGGATTTGCAAAGTTGTAAAACTGATATTGTGAATATTCTTGGAGCCCTTAATATATTGTAATATTTGGGAGAAGTACAAAAGCCGATATGCTATGAAGTGTAATATAACATTAAAATAAATCTTAAAGTTAAAATACGGGAATTTGAGTTTGTGTGGACTACTCAGGTACATCCCCAGGCTGTTCTCCTCTTCCTCGTCCCTGTCCCCATTTGCCCGTCTGCATTTGCACCCCTTTCACGTGATACAGAGAGGACTTCAGGGAATAACTTTATAAGACATTGCCATAATGAGTACTTTTACATTTAAAGCATGGCTCTCTTGGACAGCTGGGGGATGAATTACACATTTTTGTAATGACAAACCTGATGTTAAGGAGACAGCGATGAAAGGTGCTTATACCACTGCTAGTCTGAGAATAAGTCAAAACAATCTAACTCCAGTTGAAGTAAATTATTTTACTGATGCCACTCCAAAGGGAGAAGTAAGAACTTGATTGTTTGATATTGATTTAAAAAATGAAAGTTTCTGGATTGCCTATTACACACAAAGCACTTAGCTTACAACTCTAAGAGACACAGACTAAAATAAGAAAGAAATAACATCTCCAGAGCTTTGAGCTACACTAATATTGGGGACGGTCTATCTGTATCTCTGGTGAATCTAGGAAATCCGTTACCCAGAGCGTATTTCCTGTTAAAACTTATGGCAGAGCTATAATGGACTCATTAGGCTCTGTTATCTTGCTGAGTTAATTTCCCAGAATCAAGGACTTATAAAAAGTTATACTTAATTTTACTTACTTTCAATTACTTGTTAATTCACTGCTTAATTAATTAGTTAATTTATCCATTAGTTCGCATCTTTATTTGTTCTCCAGCTATGTACCAGTCTCCGGATCAAGTGAAAGACATATGTCTCCTGTAGCCACAGAACATTTAATCTCATGTGGATATAGGTAAATGAACACATAGCTGCCAACACTTTGTACATGAAGTGCTGTGATAAGGGAAGGTGAGGGGGACACACAGTCGAAAGTGAATACGTGACCCCAACATATGAGGGGAAGGATGGCCTTCCAGAGAAGTGATGTATATAAGCAAATACCTAAAGGATGATGAATTAGCCAGGGAAATGGGGGGAGGAAATGAGGTGGAGGGAGAATACTGTTCCATGCAGTATGGGCAAAGGAAGGCAGAGCAAAATGAGAAAGTGGTGTTTGGGGCACAGAGTGCAGGAAGGGGAAATGGCAGGAGAGGTGGAGGAAAGAGCATGCAAAGGCCAGCTCTGACTGCCCTGTGAGCAGGGCTAAAGAGCATGGACTTTATCCTGAGGGTAAAGGGGATCCGAGTCCCCAAAAGCAGAGAGGAGACTGTATATTTCACCTAAACAGATGGTATCCTGACTCCCTAGCTCAGAAAGCAGACAAGATATTCGTGTATGCTTCCTAGCACACCAATCCATATTTTCAGAAAGGAATGATTGCTACCAATGACTGACTCTTTCCCAGCCATTGCCAGAAATTGCATGGAATTTTACATACATCATAGCACCTACTATAACTATTGCATTAGGTGGATATCACAACATTTATTGTACAGATCAGAAAATCTGGCATCAGTTAAGTAATTGGTTAATTCACGCTGTTTGTAAATCACAGAGTTAGGACTCAAACCCAGGTCTGTCTGCCTCTAAAACTAAAATTCTTTCCATACCTTAGCTTACCAGCTACACAAAGCAGTAGAAGAAGATGAAAGAAAGTTTTCACTGACAGTTTCTCTTAAGAAGAAGGCTTGTGATCACAGAAAGCTACTTAAGCAGATTGGTCTACATTTTCTTTCAATCTCTCAAAAATAATGTTCACCAGGGTACCTTGTAACCACACTGGAAAACTAAACGATAGTTTATTGCTTTGTTATAACAGAGAACTATCTCCACATTACCTATACTCCCCAGGTATCTAATAGAGCCATAGCACAGGGCACTAAAGCCTCCTAAAATCTCTGAACAGATTTCAGCACCATTCTGCCAAAAAGGAGAGCAGGGGTTCAGCGTCTATTTAGGAAGCAATATTTGGTCTTGATTATGCTCCATGGGACTTTTGCATTCACTGCTAGAAATTCAGACTTAATGCATAACACAGGGGTGCACAGAGGGACCAAAGCAGGTGACAGAGAATCCTGCTTTCTCCCCTGATTCTTTCCCAGTGGAAGTGGTGAAGATTGTGACATTCTACCATTCTCTTTAAATAGGAGATACAATTTAAGATATGATTTTAAAATACAGTGTTGAAAATTGCTTGATGTCTTTATTTAAAGGAAGATATTCTACTTCTGAACAAGCTAACAGATGCTGGAGTCATTAATTGTTTATTAAATTTACTCTTTATTATGCACAAAATAAAGCATGTGAGATAGCCTGGGAGCCATATGTGTCACATGGTGTGTTAGGGCCCAATCACACCTAATTTCAGTGGCTGAAGAAAGAGAGGCAAGCAATTAAGGCAGAGTTTGGTCAGCTTCTGTTCAACCAAGGACGGAAACCTGCACAGCTGGAGACAATTCTGAGCAAATTGATCAGAATTCCTTTACCTAAGTAGAGCCTAGCTAACAAGTTGATACCCATGAGTTTCTATAATCAAGCAGCAAGAATTTAAGAACCCAGAAAGGCAAGTCACCTTGGACTATTCCATAGCTCTAAACCATGCCATATTAAGAAGCAGGGACACCTGTTAGTAAGGGCCAAGGCAGACTATTTTTTTATGAATAATATAATTTGCTTGGTAACAAAATCCAGTGTCAGGAGAATTAGTCAGTTGAATATAGCTGATTATAAAAATAAACTGATAAACTAGACAAGAAATGAGGACTAGAAACATTATGAAAATTATTACTCTTAATGGCATAACATTTGGGTTTTCAAAATGTTGTGTCTCCTATTGAAAAAACAGGCTTACATTTCAATGTGTGTCTTCCAAATGAGCAGCTAAGAGTCTTGTCTAAGTTGCTAATCCCCAGAACCCTATGAAGGGCTGCTTTATATACACGGGTGTTTGCTTGCTCGCTTGCTTGCCAACGTCATGACCAAATCCAAAAAACAAAGTCTTTTCCTGGGACAGACCAGCTACTTTAAGGAGGTTTCCCTAATTCCTAAATAATGAACATGGTACTCTGGAAGGATGCCAAACATATTAAACATTTGGAAGAGTTAGTGAAAACACTGTTACATATTTTTTAGTGATAAAATAGATCTACCTTCCCCCCAAATTCAGGATTATTTTTGCAGTTGCAGACTTTAGCTCAAAGCCAAAAAGAACTGGAAATGCACCCACTGCTACCCACAGAAGCATGCTGTGTAGCTGTTCATCTACTGCATGGAGCTGGGAAGACCTACCAAGCAAAACCACCTACACAGAGAAAAACAACAAAAATGAAGATAAGGTCGACTTGTTTCCACCAGTCAGCTAAGGTGAATGAACCTGGTTAGTTTGCTTTAGCATGGAAACACGCTTCCTCAATTCTACATCTTTTCTTAACTATACCATTGCTATTTGGTGGGGGGGGGGGGGGACAAAACTAACAATTAGACACACCTGCTTAAAGTGCCCTGCGCTCTGTTCACACTTCATGGTGTATCTTAAAGTGACAGCATATTAAAATGTCAATGCAATTCCTGTGCATTATGTGGCTATAATGGCTGAAAACTACAATTAGAGTTTCTAGCATTATGTAACTGAATTTGGCTCATTTAGAGTGCCTCAAAATCATATAGTACATGAAATATGTAATTTTCACAAGATATAAAACCAGAAAGATGGAAGTGTACTTTCCCATAAACTTCTAAATTCTTATTGGCTCTTTCATTTGTGCATTAAAAACACAGTCATAATATTCTTTGGGAGTCTACCATCATGTGTTAGGCATAATACATAAAACTTTCGATAGATAAAATTGCCACTCTGATATTTCCAAGACAAACACACAGCTAACCATATTCAGTATTAAATATATATATTTAAAAACCATACAGGAAACTCTCCTAAAATTTTACATGGAAACCAAATATACTGAATTTAAATATAATGAATATCATAAACATGAAACGGGATCAAATTGCTTCCATGCACTGAAAAAGGAAAACTGTAAATCTGTTACAACATATATCCCTGCTAATAAAGTGTGACATTCTTGTTGTGAAAATCAGGAGTGCTGCAAAGTACTTATTACAGAAGGTTGTCTCAGTAGCCAAAATAAAACAGAATATTACAAAGAAATTTGGCACTAAAACCGAAATAATTGTTCAAGAGGAAATAGTATGATTAAACCATTCATTTAAAAATGGTAATGCTAAGATATGAATTACATGTTCCAGATAAATGTTTTGTCAGCACTCTGTTTCCATTAAAATCTCCCAAGGACAATCCTAAAACTGCAAAACCTGAGAAGCTGTCTAGTGAATGTTGTGCGCAAGTACAGCGTTTCACAACAGACCGAGCGCTTCTCAACAGAACACTACTTCATTTTAATTTATCAGCCTCTTATGCACCACCACTTAACCCTCTCCGAAGTACAGTGTGGCTAGAACACACTGTTTGGTTTTTTATATATGAGCATTCATTTCTAACTTCTAGAAATCATTTCCTAACTTGCTAAGCAGCACCAGGACCAGCCTGACTCCCTTAACTCCCTGACCCCTGCCCCCAGCCCAGGTCATCACCCCCAGTTCCTGTGCAGGGCCTGGCTGCTGTCTCACTCCTGAGAAGCCCCTGCTCTGCCCACTTGGACATGCAAACACATGCTTACTCGACTAAATAATTGGTCATACAGGGAAACGTGTTTTGACGGCTGCAGTTTCAGCTTGGCTACTCCTGGTTCTGCTGGACCAGTGACAAATGCCACAGCTTTTTAATGGCCTGATCCCTGGGACTTTTATCAGCCAACACCCTATTTTTCAGAGGTCTTAGGTGTCCTCTGAGACCCTCCAACAAACAGTGCTGCATTATGCATCTTGTGCTTTTGTTCCACTTGGATTAGAGAACACAGTCCACATATTGTCTATTTTTCCCACTTTTGTACTAAAATAGGTAGAGTGAAAATCTTTTAAATTTTAGAAACCAGAAGTGTAAGTGTTCATTTCAACTCAAGTTTGACAACTGGTAGATTGATGTGACTTTTGTTCATTGAAGGCAATATTTAAAGTTAAGGTGATCATTCCTTTAATTTACCCATTCCTTCAGTTAGCACTTATATAATATCCATTTGGTACCAGACACAGGGCTAGATGCTAGGAACACATATAAATGTGATGTGATCTCATATTTTCACAGAGGGGACTGCAAAAGTCTAACAACATTATAGTGTGAAACATACATATTATATATATTACAGATACACATACACAACAGTTTATCCAGTGTCAGAGGAAAGAATGGTTAATTCAACCTGGAGATGTAGAAGAGGATTCACAGAAGTAGTCATATTTGAGCTGTGTCTTGAACAACGACAGAATTTCCCCCAGGAGAAGCTGCATAATAGTATTCATTGCAAATCAAATAGTATATATAATGCTTCACACAGAAAATTAAAGATGGGCCCACCGTCACGGCTGCTGAAATGTGCTGAGATGAGCTCCACGCAGTTCAACAAGGGGCCCTCGGATGGGCTTTCAGCTGAGGTCAAGAACTGGCTCCTATCCAAATATGACCCTCAGAAGGAGGCGGAACTCTGCAGCTGGATTGAGGGACTCACAGGCCTGTCTATTGGTCCTGACTTCCAGAAAGGTCTGAAGGACAGGGTTATCCTGTGAATACTCATGAATAAGCTGCAGTCCCGCTGGGTCCCTAAGATGAACCGCTCCATGCAAAACTAGCACCAGCTAGAAAACCTTTCCAACTTCATCAAGTTCATGGTCAGCTATAGCATGAACTCCACAGACCTGTTTGAGGCCAGTGACCCATTTGACAGTGGGAACATGACACAGGTACAGGTGTTTCTTCTGGCTCTGGCAGGAAAGGCCGAGGCAAAGGGGCTGTAGAGTGGTGAGGATATTGGTTGGCATTAGGTACTTGGAAAAGCAGGAGAGGAACTTTGATGACGCTACCATGAAGGCAGGCCAGTGCATCATTGGACTCCAGATCTGCACCAACAAGTGTGCCAGCCAATCAGGCAGGACAACATATGGCATGAGAACACATCTGTACCACCCCAAGAACCACATCCTGCCACCCATGGACCACTCAACCATCAGCCTCCAAATGGGCACCAACAAGTTTGCCAGCCAGGTGGGCACCACAGCTCCCGGGACCTAGTAGCACATCTATGACACCACGCTGGGGACTGACAAGTGTGACAACTCCTCCATGTCTCTGCACATGGGCTACATGCAGGGCACCAACCAGAGTGGCCAGGTTTTCGGTTTGAGCCGGCAGATATAGGGCCCCAAGTACTGCCCACAAGGCCCAGTGACCAAGGGGGCTCCAGAGTCAGCAGGCAACTACCCAAGCCCTGGGAAAGCCCTGAGTATCTCCCTCCTGCTACCAAGAGGAGACAGGCTACTGAGTCCCCCTTTGTGAGGTGTCTCCCTATATCATTACCCCATCTGGGATTTCAGGTTTTTCTGTCTTCAACATTGTTTTCCTATGTGTTCAAGTGCGTCCAGCTGAGGGTCTATGAAGGCCAGATCAGATGCTTGTGGGGTGCAGGGGTCCCTGCCAGAGCACATCCAGGTAGCAAATTTCCCAGCAGGCTTTGGGTCAAGCAGTGGGTGGAAGAAGAAGTCTGTACAGGGAGGGAAACTGGCCCCAATGGCTTCTGGTTGCTTCTGCCCCTCTTCCCTTTTCTCTGCTGATCAGTTTGTGGTTTCTGTACCCACAAAAGTTTCAGGTGCTTTTAACAAAACAAAAGTAATTTCGGGGGGAGGATGGGGTGGGGATGGTGGAGGGCGGGAGTGTTGGGAAGAAAGTCCCCTGGGAGAGAGCCAGGACACAGTCCCCAGATATTTTAGGCATCACGCGGGACTGGATTTTCCCAGGACCCTCTCAGGGGCCCAGTGAGGAAACTGAGGCACAGACAGAACAGTGGAGTTCTACGTGGTTTAGGCAAAGCTAACTACCCCCTGCCCCTCTTTCCATACTAGGCTCTTCTTCCCCATGAAGTACTGCGCAGGGACCACCACCCGGAGGCCCTCTCTGGGACCAAACCCAGCCAGGAGCTCTGGGGACAAGAGATAATGTGAAATGCTAACTGTGGACCGAAGACAATAAAGGTCTTTATTGAAAAAAAAAAAAAAAGAAAGGAAAAGAAAAAAGAAAAGAAAAGAAAATTAATGATTGAAGGAAGAAGGCTTAAAACAATATCGCTGCCTCATCTGTACCTACTTCAACATTGGTAGATTGAGCAGCAGCCCAGAAAGGCCTCTAATGTATAGAGTCAGACTGCCTAGGTTTGAATCCTGGCTGTCTCCTTTACATTATTCCTTGACTCTTAAGTTCCAGGTTTCTCACCTGTAAAGTGCAGATAATAACAGTGCTTCCTTCATGGGCTTGTTGGAAGGATTAAAGAGGCAACATAGTAAATAACTATACATAGCACATAGCACATGCTCAATAAGGTCATTGCTAATGGGTTTTATTACTATTATCACCATTATGTGTAGTTACAGGCTGTGTTTGGAAAACAACAAATGACACTCTAATGCCGATACAATATATGTGCACCGCAGTCGATTCTGAAAAACCTAGGTTTGGGTCCTCCTCAAAAGGACTCATGTCACACCAAGGAGTCTGGGCTTGATCTCATCAGCAAAGGGGGACTTTGGAGGACCAACACTAGTTCAGTGAAGCACCTGTTAAGAAACCCACTGAGTGCAGAAACCTGCAGTACACAGGGGAGATTGTGTTTTTTATAATTTTATAGGGTGTGAGGCACGGGAGGCATTCAGCCACCCTTGGAAACTGCCGAGGGAGAGTGGTGATAGCAGTTTGCCTGAGGTGCAGTGCAGGCAATAAGGGCGTATGTTGTCTGTTTAGAATTTTCAAAAAATAATAAACTGCAGCTTGCTTTTTAATATTATCACCATTTCCTGGTAATTGTAAAAAAAATGTCAGTGGTAAAATGTTCTTCTCTGCTGAGCCAGCCACCCCTTCAGGATTCCATGGCTGGGTAGTGTGTTTTGTACAATCTGAAGAGGCTTAACAAGCACCCATAAGCCGGGTGCCCATGAATAATTTCTGATGCTGGGGCACGGGTTAATTCAGGGGCAGGACATGGACCGAAGGGTCAAGCACCCAAATAGAAAGTTTCAGTGGAGCCAAGTATTTGGAGAAAGTTGGGGGCAAGTCAAAGGGGGAGACACCATCAAGGAATCTTGGGAAAAAGAGACTAAATGACACTGGATGGTGGGCAGTGAAGAGGAAGATACAGACACATGGAAGGCTTCAAATAATGCAGCTTCCTCCTTCCCACTGGTCAATCCAGAAAGGGCCAGCCCAGTCCTTTCTGGAACACCAGCACCAATATCACTTTGTCAGAAATGCAAATCATTGGCCCCCACCCAGAACAGCTGAATCAGTGACTCTGCGGGGAGGCCCAACTACCTACTTTAACCATCCCTCTAGGGGACTGGGACACACGCTGAAGTCTGAGAATCACAGCTCTCCCCATCTGCAGAGCAGCTCTGTAAGTGCAGTTCCATGTCTCCCAGGTCATAATATCATGTTCCGATGCCTAACTGGCATTTGTGACATTAGTCACATATCAGTATTTAAGCCTGTTATATTGTTGCTCAATTACAGTTGTCCCAGTTTTTCCCCTGTTGCTCTTCCCTGCCCCACGCATGCATCCCGGGCTCCCTCAGTCAGTGCCCACCTTGTTGTCCATTACCATGGACCCTCTATACATGTTCCTTGGCTAGCGCTTTCCCCTTCTTTCCCTATTATCCCTCTCCCCCCTCCTCTCTATCACTGTCAGTTCTTTGTTTAACCCAGTGGTTCTTAATGGGGTGTGTGTGTGTGTGTGTGTGTGTGTGTGTGTGTGTGTAGGGTGACTGTCCCCCACAGGGTATCTGGCAATGTCTGGAGACATTTGGTTGTCCCTCTGGGAGGAAGGTACTACTGGCATCTAGTGAGTAGAGGCCATGGGTGCTGCTAAAACATTCTACAAAGCCCAGGACAGACCACGACAAAGAATTAACCAGTCCGAAGTGTCAACAGAGCCAAAGCTGAGAAACCGTGGTTAACCTGACAAAGAAAAAAGGTTTCTTTAGGATCCCTATCAAACTTAATGTTGGGGGAAGGAAAAAGCAAGGTGGGGAAGGCGACATCCAATCTGATGTCTTTAAACACAATTCTGCACTTGTGTGGGGAGGAATGTTTACTGATTTGACTGACTGTTTATTGTTGGTCCGTAAAGGAAGTAGGAGCTTTATGACCCTAACCGGAAACTGCTGGCTTTGTTTGCTCTCCTTCTCTTGAGCTTGTCTTTCTGTATATTGTTTCTACCCTGACTTCATTCTTTGATTCCAAAGCAGTCAGGCTGGTCATGATCTGATCTCAGCTAAGTCTTCAGTCCTGGCAGCTCAGACATGGCTTGTAAGAAGAGGGGAATTTTGGAGCCTACTAGTTCCAGTGGTGGGCACTGGGGGGGGGCAACCTCACTGAGACGCTGAAGCCAAGATACCCTCCCTCCTTAATTTGGAGAAGCCTGTGGAAAGGGCGCCACTGGTTTGCAGAGGTCTGCCACTAATCGGGGCTATGCCAGACACGAGGTGGGAGTAACCAGTATGTGGAAGCCCTGAGATACCCACACCCTGGCACGGTGCTGGTACAGCCTCGGTGGGCAACAGGGCATGTGCTGAGTGAATTCGGCTAGAATCTGAATGAGGCAGGAACTGCGCTCAGTTGTGGAGACAGGAAGGAGGCAGATTTACAGAGACTGGAAGCTGGGCGCTGGAAACATGTCCCACACAGAAAATGTGGAATCATGTAAAGAACAAGTGAGAGGCGCAACTATTTGGCTTATGTTCTTTTTATGTAATTTGGGAGAGGCTTGTCTGCTGTGCTGTCCAAGGAAGCTCGCTGCTGGTACAAAAGCCATTTCGTTCCTGGGAACAACTTTTGGTGTGGTTTTTTTTCCTTTTCACAATGATTTTTACAGGCCTCACATTTACCACTGTTTGATGACTCTATAATGCACTCCAGTAGCCAACTGAAACACGGTTCTATTTTAGTTTTAAAGGAAATTCTTTGTATTTAAAGTCCAAAGTGTGCTTTATCTTCTGCCTTGGGACCTGGACTCCAGATTTCTCATCATTGACTGCCAGGGAGGTGGGCAATCGAAGGGTGCTCTGGAGGACAGGGCCAGCTCGGGGAGCTCACTTCCTAACAGACACAGAGAGCAAGTGAGTGAGAGGCCCTCCAGTGGAAACACCTTTCAGGCAGCTCCGCGGGAGTCTCTATTTAAACAGGTGACCTTGCGGAAAGAGGCTCCAGATCCCATTACCGACTGCCCAGCTAGGGGCAGATTTGTTTTTACGAGCTCTCAAGGCACGCACTGGGGCCATGCGTAAATATAGAGAAAACATGCAGAGACCTTGCTCCTTTTGCACATAGTATAAAGAAAAGAAAATTTTGCTGAGGCTTTTTGAGAATGGCTATCTATCAGAAAATGGCCAGCGACCAAAGTGGTCTTCATTCATTTAAAGTTTTAAATGATCTAGGGGGACTCAAAAAGAGGGTCAGATATTTCAGCCCTCCTGCTTCCTTAAGGGAATGGCAAGAAGAGGAAAACAGCTGCTTGTATATGAAGCAGTTTAAGGGTCAAATATTGCTCTGCCCAGTGGTGCTGACATCACTTAACTCCCCCCAGGAGAGGGGCACTGGCGTCACTCACTGGGCGGGGGCCACAGGCCTCGAGATGGCCCAGTTGCAGCTCCCATTTTGTTTCTCTCCAGCACCTACAGGTCAACAACTGCAAGTGAACATTGCAATCAAGACGAAAACTTTGTTTTTATTGGCTTTTTCAGGGAAACATTTTTTTTTCACAGTTTATGAAAACACCATGTAGCCAGTATGTTAAAATGTGAATTTCAAACTTTGCATAGTCATTAGATTAATCGTTAGTCATTCGTGGTTGACAAGGAAGGTTATAATTTGACACCTGGCAAAAATCAGGCAGATTTCAGAGAACTGAGAGTTGGGAAATGAGATGGAAAAAACACCCTCTTTTTCACTAGGAGGTCCCATGAAGTAATGTTTGCAAACCACTTCTCTCTCCGTAGAAGTCAACAGCCTGTGATTCAGGGCTCTGATGTCTCTCCATCTCTGACTGCCGGACCTCCTCCCGCCCCTCCCAGAGCCTCGAAAGCACTGGCCAAAGAATCAGCGCGGAAGGCTCCCAGAAGTGAACCTCTGGGAGTTAAGAGAAAGAGATAAATAACTTCTCAACCTGTTGTTTAAGTAATAAGAGGCCACCAGAAAGTTTCAGCATCAATTCTGGAAATGTTTTCTGAAACATCATAGAGTCATGGGAGAGAAATATTTTAGAATGACCGAATTCTCAGTTCCCAACCTTTCCATACTGTCTATGACCATGTTCTTTTGTGTAATGTGATCAAAATATTGAACCCTGAGTTTGTATTTTCTGACCCCTGACCTCTCACAGGTGTTCTGGCTCATTTCCTGAGAGTTATGTTTGATTTGGGAATGCTTCTCTCTTTTCTCCCACCCCCTTGTTACAGTTGGAAACCTGGAACACCCGCATACAAGACCCTGACTATGCTAGACCCTCCCTCTGCTACCCAAAAAACACTCTGAAATGTTCTCCCAGAACTTGGCAAGCATCTGGGCAGGGACAGTTTTCTCACACTCTGGGAAATCAAAATAGAAAACAATAGTTCTTTTCCAATTCCTCAACTGGAGGATAAATTTTAGGGTCATTTCTTTTTTTCTTTTTAAGCCTCACACTTTCCCCATTTTAGTATTAAAAGAATCAAATAAATAATTTACTTAAGTTTTCAGTATGTAACAAGGAAATAGAGATGCTAATTTGGAATTCTTTAGGACCAAACATCAGTATAAATCAAAAATTATTCTAAGATTGTTGCTTCAGAAGCAGCAATTAACATTTTCTTAATATATCTCTCCTGCTCCCTCCCCTCCCCCTCAGGTTCTAGGGGAAGAGTCTAGAAAATATTACTTTTGGAAGTCATGCATTTTTTTTTTGTTTTGAAATAAAGCTGGAGCCCTGCAGGACACTACAAATTCTACTTTCTCTGAAAGACAAAAAGTTTAAGATAACTAACGAATACTGATTTTAAAAAAAGGAAGATATTTCTACACCTTTTAATTCAATGAGTTAGACCAATTTCTAAGCTAGGAAAAGGAACAACCCCGAGGAAAGCAATAGGCTCTGCCTACTCCAACTGTCATTATTCACTAAAAAATCAAAACAACACAACAAGGCTCATGCATTGTGTAGGTAAAAATAAGGTATTGTGTGCACTGAAAACACTTCCCTAAGGAGTGTCCAGGATGGCCTCATGAGGCCCATCTGTCATTACCATCTTGCCTACCCAGCCTCACATCACCCAGAGAATGAGTGGTCCCCTTCCTAGTCTAGTGGGTGGGGTGGTCATCCATGCATTAGACCGAAGAAAGAGGACTGAACCTTGGCAGAGGAGAATAGACAGAATTGAGAGAGACTCAATGATCCCAGGTCCAGAAGACAATTTCTCCATGTGCCAACACTCTTCTAGATACTGTATACATACAGCATAAACAAAAAGAAAGAAGTGGAGGTGGGTGGTTAATGTGTGTGTGAGCACACACACAAATCAACTTGACAAGATCAGAAGACTAGAGCAAAGATGAATAGGGTAAAGAGAAAGAGGAACACAGGAGGCCACTTTAGACGAGATGGCCAGGGGAGCCTCTCATAGGAGATGACAACTGAGCTGAGGTATGAAGGCTGAGAAGGAGCCAGTTGTTCCAGGAAGAAGGGATACCAAACACAGGGGAGAGCTTGGCATGCTCAAGGAACAGAGAAATCCCACTGCTAGATATGTATGAAGACTACATTATTTTTAAGCAATGAATACATGGCTTTAGAAACATAGAATATCAAACTGGAAGAAGCCGCTGCGATCATGTGGAGGTACACCCTTAATTTCCAGGTGAGAAGTCAAGTCCCAGAGTAGTTCTCTTGACTCACACAGCTGGGGCCAGCAGCATTAAACTAGACCTCTGGTCTCCGCACATCATCATTCTGCAAGACCCGTTGCCTCCCTGTGCTGATGCACGTTAATCACATTCTTCTTAGACAATGAAAGCCTGGGCGCAAAGGGATCGTCTCTGCTAACCTGTCCCATGGAAGTGAAAACGGTCAGCATTCTAGCCAGCTCCCACTTTAGAACATCTAAAATAAACCCAACAGTCTTTCCTTGTGTGTACTTGCTATGTTTAAGAATTTAAAAGGACACAAATACAGAGATAAATTCTAAAGCCTTGAGTATTTAGCAGTACTGAATTACATCTGATAGGGAGACATCTACCATGATAGGTTGCTTTTTCACTAAAAAGAGAAATGCATATCTTGGATAAATTTTCATTACCAAAAACTGAGCATATTCAGTTCAATTTTGGATTGTTTTTGCTATAAAAGGAAAGTATGTAACCTATTAGGTACTCAGAAAAGTTTCACTGGAGAAAATATTATTCAATAACCCCCAAATGGGAAAATTTTCTTCTGTAGGAACTTGGCCCAGAGTATGTAGAATTGCATCTAGAGAATATACAGCTCTATTTATCATCTTGCAAACTTCTTCATTATGTCAAAACTAAATCTCAGCTGCGCCCTGACTGCAAAGCAAAAACAATAAGGCTATTTTAGCCATCTCAACAAGAATATTTTGAGAATTAATCGATTTTCCAGGAATGTTAAACAGTTTTATCAATTTTTGGTCAAGGTTCACAGTTAATGACATTACATTATCAGCCTTAAATTTGTTTGTCTAAAGAAATTTATGATTCTTATTTTTGCTTCACAAAGAGGAAAAAACAATCTTGTAGACTATCTGTGATAACCAAAGTTTAAGCTGTGCTACAGCCCCAACAATTTAGATCTCATTAGGCTTGATTCCCACTCTAGCTCAACTGAGAGGCAGCTTTCCCGTGGGCATCATCTGAGCTTCTATGTTCAGCTCACAGTCAGAGCTTTTTCTTCTCAAGCAGCTTCATTCTCAGCACTTACAAGTTTTCTCACGCTACAGGAAGAGTCCAGCTAAGTAAGTATCCTAAAGTGTTTCCTCCATGATACATGGCTTTTTAAGGCATATTCCAGCCCTTTTGAGACAAAAGGGCTGAAAGGTTCCACCTGTTTTTTTTGTTTTTGTTTTTAAATAGACATGGCTGAGGAGCAAACACCTCCAGATAAGACAATTTTATTTTCACTGGTAGCAGATTGCTTAGAGCTTAACTAGAAATCATTTACAATAAAATAAGTACTATAGCTCCGCAAAAAGCAAACATTTTGAATTTCACTTTGCCTCTTGAATTTAGAGCTAGAGTTTATCTCAGCCTTTGAATAGCCATGGAAAATAGACAGGTATTAGTTCCAAATCCAGCCCGCAAAGCTGTTCTTAAAATAGGTTATGTGAGAGAAGTTCATGATTGCATAAAACACACTGAGAAAAGTAACCCATTTGTTTTTAACTCAAAATGATTCCAAATCAGCTAATTTTATTACTATATTTTATAGTCATGTGAAGTTCTAATAACCCAAAATTGGAATCTAATCCATGGCTAAGGCAAAAATATCTCATGGTAGAGGAACCTGTGATGAGCACTGGCTAAATAAGTAGATGAATGAAGCTGCTGAAAATTTAAAAGCACTTGGGATAAAACCCTAAATGGCCCTGGGGGGTGGGGGGTGGGGGCAGGGGAAGAACAGGAGATAGTCCTCCTGCTGATGCTCATTCTTGAACTTACTTTCCCTTGACAAAGATAAGAAATCTATTTAAGAATTATTTACCTCTCAACTTAAAAAAGAAAAGATGTTTGGAGAAGGCCATTGACAGGCACGAAGAATGCACAAGTTAAGATAATGCTGTATTTTAACTACATTGAGAAAGAAAAAGAACACATAGGCACACTATTCCTTCCCGTGCTCTTGGGCTGCGACCGCGGGTGCAGTGAAGCGGAAGGAAGACAGGTATCCAAACAGAACACACCGTATGCTATTAGCTACGGGGGAATCTCCTTGGCTTATTTAATTAATTAAGGAATAATAGCTACTGTACTTTAAACAAATACTGAATCTTTACTTTAAAAATTTAGACAGAAACACAACTTAAAAAGAGATTAAACACTTTACAAAGGTTCCACAATGCAAGTCATAAAAAGAGCACGCTCCTTTAGGGAGTGATTTCTAAAAGAATTCCATATACAAAAAAAGAAAGGAAGGAAGGAAGGAAGAAAGAGAAAGAAAGAAAAATTAGAAACAATAGTTCAAGGTTGTAAAGTGAGTTACAGTTGATTTAACATAATAGAACTTTGTTATTTTATGTGGGAGGAACTGACTGGATTTTTTTAAAGAAAGGATTATCTCCTTATTCATAAATCTGAAAAATAATTTTCACTTATGGTGGCGAGATTATGTTGCCTAAGGTCTTTGGGACTGATTATCCCCCACCACCTCAGAGCAGCAGGACCTTATTTTAGTCTGTCTCCTCCTCATTGTTACTGGGCCACTGGAAAATTGATTAAAACTGTTCAGCAACGTCAAAGGCCAACACGTGTGGAGCACTCCCTATGAATAAGGAAACAATTGCAACCTGGCCCCATGTTGAGTGGGAAGGACCACCAAATGTGAGGGAGCAACACGACTTCCAAGTGTGGGCCCTTCTGAGTTTTCCACAGTTCTGATGCAACCCTTGTAATCCCAAAGAGAGGCGGAGCATTGTCCAAATACAGATCCCAGAAGAAATATTAATGAAATCTTTTCATGGGTCATGGCCATTACACCCAAACCCTCTGCCTTGCTCCAGAAAGTGACACCTACCCAGAATGCAGACGTGCAGCATTCTGAATGGTGCACAGAAAGGATCATTTTCCCTGCTTTTAGGGTCATGCTGAGGTTATATTAGTCTTTTGAATGAAATCACTATACAAATGTGGGACCTTTTAAAGTTTGCCATGAACTCATTAGCCATAATGAATTTAATTTGTAATAAGGCACTTAGGTGGTAGCAAATGTCATTTTAAAGCACACATTTATTCACTTAACACGTATTCAGTGCAGCCCTACCATGTGCCAACCAGAACGTAGTTGTCACCTCAATCCTTTCCAAATTTCTTATCCATTTTGTGCCCCATTTTTATTTGATCACGTTCATAAATAAAATCCTTCATGATGACTGCATGGAAAAGAATGACATAATCAACGCAGAGCTGAGTGTGCCCACCACCCAGTGCTCCTTGCTTTGACTCAGTAACTGAAAAAAGACATTTCAATTGTGAAATAAATCCCAAAGAAACCCTAAAAGAGTCATATAACTTCAAAAGCAAACTTGAGCTTACACTCACATGTATTTGGGGATCCTGTAACCCTTTCATACCATTATATGTGGCCATTGATTGAATTAGCTACATGACAGAGTCCCAATGAAGATACGGTTTATAGGAATGTGTTTCTACTCCTTGCTTATTTTACTTCAGACACATCCTCTCCATGATTATAAACAAGCCATGACAGTTGTCTAGCCCTGAATTTCTATGCATGGTGAGAGGTCAGGCTTAACCATGGTCTAACCCTGGTCTAACCCTGAATGTGATCTCAATGTTTTATAACATGGACAAATCATTAACATACAGAAATAACCCTCTCAGCTGGTCCGTTAATTATTTTTTTAATCCTATAGACTCTCCTGCCTTTGCTCTAAACTCCATTCTAACTTTTTCCCACTGTTTTCTCCCCATTTTAAAAGATTCCTTTCCTTTTTAAAAAGAGGTTGTTTGGGGGGGAAGCATTCTTCATTCCTTTGTTCCCATCCTGCTGTTCCGTTGGCCCCAATGGTTGTTCAACGCCCCCGTCCAACCTCTGAATTAAGTGTTCATTTTCAAGTTCACGGCTTTCCCCCTTCCCTCCCACTCGCTCTCCATCCCCCTCCCGCCGTGAAGGGAGGTTGTAGATGTTCCCTACTCCTTGGCTCTTCACTCTCTGCTGGGCTGCCCACAAAGCACCCTTTCACCATAGCCCATCCTCAGATTTCTCTTTTTATTAAAGTTTGTGGTGGGCTTATGCCTCTAAATCATTTTTATCCATCAGAGCCATTTACCCTTCTCTCCATAGCAACCAATACTAACCTTCTCCAATCTTCTGGCACTGATTTTTGCCCCTGTAACTCCTCTCAGTAGGACAAAATGTGTTTTTTCTGGCTGTAGGTAATATATTCCCATATCATTCTCACAAACCACAGATGAACTCTGCAAGGAAACTTCTGCTCTTCTACCTCCATTCACTGCTAACAAAGTAGTTTACATAAATGAAACCAATGAGAACACAGGTTAATGAGATGTTCAACATGCACACGCAGAGATTCTTTACATCAAGACTTTTTACTGAACTGTCTATAGGGTATTCAGCACTGATTTCCAAAGGCTGACCGGGTGACCAGTCTGAGCTCGCTGCTTAAGCTTCACACAGGAGGAAGTCAAACATAAACATTGGCAGGCCCCACCCCTAGAGTTTCGGATTTGGCAGGGCTTGGGGCCGCGGATAGAAAGTGTAAATCAGTCTCAACCGCTTGAGTAAAAGCCCCACAAGCACATATATAATAGCATATGGATGCCAAGTTTTTAACCCGTGTGAGTCTCCAGAATAGACACAGTGATTAATATGTTTTAAGAGATATATGATAAGACTTCTCAGTGCAAGTTAGGTCCTGATGGGAGGAAGGATGAAAGCCAAGGTATGTGTTGGCCTGTCCACTCACCAACAGCCAATGCCTATGTGTCTGTAAGGAGATGCGAAATGCCTCTCCCCTTCTCACCTTCTCCAGCACCCACAAGAATACATGCCTTGCAGCTCTTTAACAGCACATGCTTTTAAAGGATCAGTCCTTACAGGATCAGTAATTAATTCAGTTTGCACCTGATTTATGCCCCTTTCAAAAATGAAATAAACCAAAATGATGAAAATGAGTGGGCGGGGGTGAAGCAGAATGAATACCTCAGTAATTCTCTCTTCCTGAAGCACAATGAACCATTTCCCTTCCTGGAAACAAAAGTGTGAAAAGGATGTAAGCTAAAACCCCTTGGGCTGTGATTTCAATAAATCTTTGGGGCTTTGAATGCCACTTTCCACATGCAGGTACAACCCTTCAAATGCATTCTCACCTCGCCCCTGCTTATTTACAACGGTCAATCCCATTCCAAGAGTATTCTTCTTATAAGGAAACCTCTGGACCACTTCTCCTTCCTCTAAAGAATTCCTTTCCCATTGCACTCCAGGCCTGTGGCCATTGAATTTGACATGTGACTGACCAGTCAGTACTGAGATGTTCTTTGAGTATAAAATATGCACTGGATTTCAAGGATTGGTATAAAAAAAGAAAAGGAAATGTCTCATCAACAATTTTTATATTGGTTAACATGTTGCTATGACAATGTGTTGGGTATATGAAGTAAGTTAAAATTAATTTTACCTGTTTCTTCCTACTTTTTAAAATGTGGCCCTTAGAAAATTAAAATGACATATGTGTCATGCATTTTATTTCCATTAGCCAGTGTGGTCCTAGATGAAGTCCATCTTAAAGCTTGTCACAGTGCTCCCTCGGCACCTTCAATTCCTTGTACCAGCTCAGTGTACCCACTTCTCATCTTGGTGTGCCCGGGGGAAACCTCCCACCTCACCCTTTCCCAGATCAGTCACTGAAACTCTGCCACAGTTTTGGATGCTTTTGCCCACCATCCTATCAATTAATTTCTCCTTTTCTATTTCAATAGATTGTTACTTCTCACATTTTTCATGAAATCTTACATTTTTTATTTTTTTATTTTTTAATTTATTTTAATTGTTATTGTACAGTTTTTTTGTCTTTTACTCCCATCCCAGCCCACCGCCCCAGCCCTCCCCACCTCCCTCCCAAAGACACTGAAATCTTACATTTTTAAAAATGAAGACAACAGAGGTGCATATTGTTCACTTTCTAGACATTCTAGTTTGGCCATAGAACTCAGAGGCATTCAACAGCATTCACTGGGCACTTCCAGGAGGCCAGGCACTGTGCTAGCCATGGGGGTTAACTAATAATGTCAGCACACATCCCTTGAAATGAAGTGTGGAAAGATGCCAACAGGAACATAGATGAAACCAATGCTCTCCTGCCCTCAGACCCAGAAGGACGCTCTACTTGCAAACACCCCTCTCAGGAAGGATTTAAATGCAGTGCTCACATAACACAAGTCTTCTGGCTCAGAAACTTGAAACCACCTGACTCCATAGTAAGCATTTCCCCTCTCCCACACTTTGTATTCTCCCTCGTGTTTCCCTCCATTTGTCTTTGTAGTCCCCTTTCTTTTCCATTGCTGAAACAGTATTAAACATGATATATTTAGTTCTCGCAATAATGTAGATAGCATTATTGTTCTCATTTAAAGATGAGGAAACTAAGGCACAGAGAAGTAACTTACCAGAGGTTATACAGATAATCAATAAAGAAGCAAGATTTTAACCTAGTTAGCCTAACTTCAGAGTTTTCTGGTTGGGTGGATTCTTTCTAGACTTCTTAACTATTAGGTTTTCCTCAGAGAGAGTACAAAGAAATGCCAAGGACCATGTAAGATTGAAGCTGTTGGGGCCACTGGGTGCCAAGTGAGAGAAGCCATCCTAAAAGGAAGCCTACAGAAAAAAAGGGGAAGCTAAAAGGAAAGGGAGAGAAAGGAAGAGCATGAGAGTGACAGCGACTGAGGGAATGAGAGACCGTATGCGACAGATGAGATATCTCTGACTCTTTTATTTAAATTCCTGGAGAATACAAAGCTAGAAACTACTTTTGGTCTTCCTAGCTATACAAATAAATAAGGTCTTTTGTCATTTGTAGCTATAGGTTCTTAACCAGAGGGTTGTAGACTGTGAGAAAGAAGATACCTACTAAAAAGAGCTCCTGGTGGCTAACTGAGCTGAAATTAGAAAGATCCTAGCAGCCATTTCTACACAGGGGCCTCTCATACAAATTGCACTTCAGGGAGATGCCTGCACTGAACAATCTGCCCCTGCACTGAGCTGCCTGCCTATACTGTGTTTCTGCCATCTGAGCCAGCCCTTATAAAGGAGCTCCTGGAGTCCTATTTCAACCAACAGGACTGAGGCTTTCCCCGTCCATTTGGAGCTGTGCAGTTATATCCCCATCAACATCTTCAGTGACCAACCAGAGCAGCTCCAATCTGACCAATCAGGACAAGGTCTTTTAGGCCAATCAAACTGTGAGGATTTGGAGCCCTTATTTGCATGAGAACAGACCAATCAGGGACCAGAAGTGGGGACTTCTCTTAATATAAGTCAGCTCCTCTCTGTCTCTGAAAGCATGCTTTTCTTTTCCACCAACAACTGAGTTTCCTTGGTTGAATTGAAGCACTAAAGATGTCTTCCAGAGCAGAGTGAACTGATGCAGAAAGGAGCAGACCAGAGAGGTACAGAGCAGACCAGCACAGAGGAGAGCAGACCAGCACAGAGGAGAGCAGACCAGAGGGGTACAGAGCAGGTCTAGCCAGAGGGGGGCCTGGCCGCAGGGTCACCTCATAGCCATGCTGTTTCCACAGCAGTGCTGTATCACTGATTGAGCAGTTTTGCACTGAATAAAGTTTCTTTCTTCACTGCATCTCAAACTGGAGATTCCTGTTGGCACTGAATGGGTACCAATGACCATGGGTTGACGAGGTCCACCCACAATTGTACACAAAGTTCTCTGTATATGAACAGAACTATAAAACAGTATACACACACCTCGGGGGAGACTCTCAAGGGAGACTACGATTCTACCTAACTGCCGTGTGTACAGCATTGCAGCCAAAACTCCTCTGCTAAAATCTGGTGAGAACAAAGCAACTTTCATGTGGCTAGCCTATGCTTACATTAGGTCTACTCCTGATGTTGTACTTACATGGAGCAGAATAAAGTATTTCCTATATAAATCCAAGTGCCACAGTGCCCAAAATCTCTCCATAAAAGATTTATTGATTATACCTTCTAATTATCTTTTAAAATGCAGAATGTGTTCCTGTTAGGCATGATGAATTGAAAATGCATGCTTACAAGCTAAATGTGCACTGATGAATGAAGAAGTAAATGTGATATGTGTATATATATATATATATATATATATATATGAGAATGTATAATGGAATATCATTCAGCCATAAAAAAAGATGGAAATCTTGCCATTTGTGACAACATGGATGATGAATGGACCTTGAGGGCATTATGCTAAGTGAAATAAGTCAGACAAAGACAAATATCATGTGATCTCACTTATGAGTGGACTCCAAAAAAGAAAAAGAAAAAAAGAAAAAAAAACCCTAAGCTTATAGATACAGAGAACAGATTGGTGATTACCAGAGCCTGTGGGTGGGGGATGGGCAAATGCATGAAGGTGGTCGAAAGGAAAAAACTTTCATTTATAAAATAAATAAGTCCTGGGAATGTAATACACAACATGGTAACTATAGTTAATAATACTGTATTGTATATTTAAAAGATGCTAAGAGACTAGATCTTAAAATTTCTCATTATAAGAAAAAAGTTTTAATTATGTGTGGTGATTGATGTTAACTAGACTTACTGTGGTATCATTGTGCAGTCGTGTATACATATATGGAGTCATTATGTTGTACACCTGAAACTAATATAACATTACCTGTTAATTATATCTTAATAAAAATATGCATGCTTATGTCAGCTTTTTCTCCAAATCCCACTAAAATCACAGTATGTCAGTCCTAGTTCTGTTTGTCTTCAGACCCATTGCTCACTCCTCCCTTGTTTCGCTCCGCATTGTTATGCAGGGGGTTTGCTCTCTGTTAGGCTGGGCTTCTGGGCTTCCATACATTCAGACACAGAAACACTGATGGGAGACTGAAGAGTGTGGAAAAGAAGAGACCCAGAGCATTTCTCTTCCCCCTTGTCTGCCTCAGGTAGCGAATTTCAGGCAGTGGCTGGTGCTCCTCTGAGCCTTCAGCTTTCACTAGACAGATTTGCTATAGCTGTAGCTCCTACTGGGTAACCCTGGCCCCTGGCCTACAGTAACACCACCACTCCCCTTGATCAGTCCAGCCTGGGGTAAAAGAAGCAGTCATTTACAGAGTAAAATAGATAATGAAAAAAAATCCCTGTGAAGGAAGAATTTGGAAATACATATTTAGAATCTGTTATCTTTCATTCAACAAAGAAAAAGATTATGCAGAAATATATTCCCCAAAGACTAGACTTCAAGAAATAAACACATTTACTTTGCTGTACTCTAGCACATGAGATATTGTGGAAAAAAAGCCATTTCTACACTCAGGTTAATTCAATGCATCCCTCTTCAAGTAATAATATCTAAGAAGGGCAAAAATAGCCCACAAAAAACCCTGTAAAGCAAGTGAGGTTGGCCTGGCGTACACCATGCCCCACTTGGACAATGTCTGCAACGACTTAGACCCCAGTGCCTTTGGAGGTCACTTAGAAAAGTGACTTGCTCAAATAACTAGTGCGGCATCATTTCAGCCATTATCTCTGACAGTGTACAGTTTATTTTATTTAGAAGTGTAGTTGTGTCCTAAACCATATAAGAGTGAAAAGAGGTTAGCATTATTTAGTCTGTTCTGTCTACTCCTATCACCTGTTACTGTCCAGCGATAAGTCCTACCAATCTTACATATTCTACTTCTGTTGCAAAGTTAGTTACACATAATTGGACTTTCAGTTTACTCTATGGTTGTGGGGTTTTATTCAATATGCTCTTTATTATTATGCAGGTCAAATATCAGCCAGTATCTAGTTCCCCTCTCCTTTAGGGCAGTTGGAAGGATTATATTTTCCATCCTCCTGGAAGCTAGGCAAGGGCTTGTAACTAATTCTAACAAATGAATGCCATTTTCATGAAAACATCTGCATAAAAAAGGAGATATAGAGCACCAGTAGCTTTGACATCTATTTAAAAAGTTACTCTATTCATCTCCAGTACCAAGAAATGATATAGTAGTCATATGCAGATTTTTGACTGTGTGAGAGGTTGCTGCTCCTAACCCCACTTTGTTCAGGGATCAACTGAACAATAGTTTTTGAAATTCCTTGTGATGAGATTCTTATTAGCTCATCAGGCTATGAGCTCTTTGAGGGCAAAGCTAGTCTGGAACCCACATATACTAGATAGTACATTTTTGTTGAATGTATGAATGAAGGATTGAGTGACCAAATAACCATAATTTCAATAAGATGTCTTGTTCAATTATTCTTGTTTCTCTTCCATGCTCATTCTAACACTTCACAAATTTAGGCAATTGCCTCTAAGTTACACTTTTATTCCTCAGTGAGACTAGCAAAAATAGTATGGTTTTTCAAAAAAGGTTAATATGAAATCTAAGAAGGAAATGCCAGTGAATTTTGCTTCTTGTTTCTGAACCCTATAAAAAGAAGTCCAAGGAGTGCACATATCTTATATTTAAATATAACTTGTGGTTTTGTTCTTTCTCTGTTTCAGTTTGGTGACTTTAGACTGCTTTGGTTGAATGTGTGCAAACTCCCAAATTCATATTTTGAAGCCTTAACCCTCAATCTGATGGTATTTAAAGGTGGGAGTTTGGGGATGTAATTAGGCTTAGACGAGGTCATGAGGGGACCCCATGATGGGATTAGTGCCCTTATAAGAAAAAGAAGAGATATCAGAGCCCCTTTCTCTGCCATGTGAGGCTAAGGCAAGGTGATTGTCTACAAGTCAGGAAGACAGCCCAAACCAAGAATCAGAATGACTGGCACCTTGATCTTGAATTTCCCAGCCTCCAGAACTGTGAGAAACAAATGTCTGTTGACTAAGCTGCCCAGCCTATGGTATTTGTTATAGAGCCTGAGCTAAGAGAGAGGTCATAGTCTCATCCTCTCTACCTCTATTAGAAACATAATATGAGTGAATTCAGCAAAGTAGCAGGACACAAAATTAACATAGAAATTAGATGCATTTTTATATGCCAATAATGAACTAACAGAAAGGGAAATTAAGAAAACAATATCATTTATAATTGCTTAAAAAACAATAAAATACCTAGGAACAAACCTAACCAAGGATGTAAAAGACCTATAAATGGAAAATTATAGGACACTGAAGAAAGAAATTGAAGAAGATACAAATAAGTGGAAGCATTATACCAGGTTCATGGATAGGAAGAATTAACATCATTAAAATGTCCATACTATCCAAAGTAATTTATAGATTTAATGAAATTCCTATCAGGATTCCAATGACATATTTCACAGAACTAGAAAAAAATATTTCAAAAATTTATATGGAACCACAAAAGGCCCCACAATAACAACAGCAATACTGAGAAAGAAGAACAAAGTTGGAGGAATAATGCTACCTAATATCACACTATACTATAAGGCTATAGTAATCAAAATACATGGTACTGGCATAGAAACAGACACTAGATCATTGGAACAGAATAGAGAGCCCAGAAATAAACACACACTTTTATAGTCAATTAATATTTGACAGAGGAGGCAATCATATACAATGGGCTAAAGATAGTTTATTCAATAAATGATGCTGGGAAAATTGGCCAGATACATGAAGAAAAATGAAACTAGACCACCTTCTTACACCACACACAAGAAAAAATTATAATAGATCAAAGACTTAAATGTTAGACCTGAAACCATAAAAATTCTAGAAGAAAACATAGGCAGCAAAATCTCAGACATAGCTCATGGCAATATTGTATCAGGTATATCTCCCAGGCAAGGGAAACAAAAAATTAAATAAATGGGACCACATCAAACTAAAAAGTTTTTGCACAGCAAAGGAAATCATCAACAAAACAAAAAGGTGACCCACAGAATGAGAGGACATATTTGATGATACATCTGATAAAGGGTTAATATACAAAATTTATAAAGAACTTACAAAACTCAACACCAAAAAACAAACAACCCAGTTAAAAAAGTGGGCAAAGGACTTGAATGGAGAATTCTCCAAAGAGAACATACAGATGGCCAATAGACATATGAAAAGATGCTCAATATCACTGGTCATCAGAGAAATGCAAATTAAAACCACAATGAGATATCTCACACCTGCCAGAATGGCTATCATCAATAAATCAACAAATACCAAGTGCTGGTAAGGATGTGGAAAAAGAGGAACCCTCACACACTGTTGGTGGGAATGCAGATCAGTGCAGCCACTGTGGAAAGCAGTATGGAGATACGTCAAAAAATTAAAAATGGGTCTGCCTTTTCACCCAGTGATCCCACTTCTGGGACTATACCTGAAGGAACCCAAAACACTAATCTGAAAGAACATAAGCATGCCTACATTCATTGCAGTGTTATTTACAATCACCAAGATGTGGAAGCAGCCCAAGGATCCATCAGTAGATGAGTGGATGAAACAACTATGGAACATTTACACAATGGAATACTACTTGACTATAAAAGAAAAGAAACTTTTACACTTCTATAGTAGGGATGGATCTGGAGAATATCATGTTAAAAGAAATAAGCCAGTCAGAGAAAGACAAATACTATATTATTTAACTCATATGTGGATTCTAATGAACAAATGGAACTAACAAGCAAAATAGAGACAGACTCACAGAGAGCAGGATGACAGCTGGCCGAGGGATAGTGGAGTTGAAGGGGTTGAGGGGTTGAACAAAAAAGTAAAATGACTCATGGAAATGGACATCAGTGTGGTGATTGTGGGGAGTGGAGGGAGATATAAGGGGACTAAATGGTAATGGAAAAAATACAATAAAAATTAAAAGTAAAAAAAGAAAAGAAATATAATATGGTATGCACACCATAGTCACCTTCCTTGCTTTCAGCAGCCAGCCTAAGATTCTGTGCCCTCTTTAAGTAAATTAACAGCATGTCCATTCACTGACCAGCCTGGCTCATTAAGTACAGTAGTCCCCCTTATTTGTGGGGATCCATTCCAAGACCTTCAGTGAATGCCTGAAACCATGGATAGTACCAATCACTATAGATACTATGTTTATTCCTATCCATACATACCTGTGATAAAGTTGAATTTTTAATTAGGCATAGTAAGAGATTAACAATAATAGCTAATCATAACATAAAACAATTATAAGAGAATACTATAATAAAAGTTATGTAAATTTGGTTTTCTGTCAAAATACCTTATTGTACTGCACGTACAGTGTGGATACACTGGACAAAGAAATAATTCACATCCTGGGCAAGACAAAGTGGGACAGTGTGCAATTCATCATGTTACTCAGAAAGGTGCACAATTTAAAGTTTGCAAATTGTTTATTTATGGAATTTTCTATTTAATATTTTCAGACGGCAGTTGACTGTCAGTAACTGAAACCTCAGAGAAACCGTGGCTAAGGGGGATGACGGTGTTTCCGAACTGTGGCAGTAAGTTTGTTCGACCCTCTTGTTGCATGACACTTTTTGCCATTACGCTACAGCCTAGGTGTGGTGTGCTTGGGTTTTGCACAAGGCAAACAAACGGAAACTTGCACTACATTCTCAAAGCTTCTAATTTGAAAAAAAACAAAAAACAAAAAACAGAGTTCCACAATTCAGCCACATGTTTAACTTTTTAAAATGCTCCAGATCATATTAAAACTCATAAGATTTTTTTCTCTTGATGGATAGATTTAATACGTTGCCCTTATTTGCATCTGCCTTGAGTAGCAAATGCATTTTTCCTGGAAACATGGCATTTTGCATTGGCAAACAGTTATAGGAATAAATTTGTTAAGCACCATTTAAGAAGTTTACTTGAAATTTTGGAGTCTCACACCAAAATGCTGACTATTAAATAGCAATCTGTTATATGCAATGCCAAATGAAAGTCTACTGTAATAATTCACTGGGCAAAGTTTAGTTTTTACATCATTTTGATAAATTTACCTCACTTAACCAGTTTAGCCACAAGTCATACCTCATGGTTGCATGTGAAGGCGGTAAAATATTATATACTTTGAGATGACCTCAATCCAGAAATACTTTTCACTGTTCACATTTTATCTGTCAAATAGTATTTTCTTTAAGAAGTAAATATAAATGCCATTATTGGGAGAAGCTACCGGCTTGGGACAAGTTCTAGCATTTAGTGTTCTGACAGACCTTAATTTGGATATCAGCCAAAGTCAATAAAACTTGTTCATGCAGAACCTTACCTGGTTTTCACCACATCGAGGGGGTGCATCAGGCAAATTTCTACAAGACCTGAAAGATGATAAAGAAAAGTCTAATAAACACTTATGTAAGCACTGGTTCTTATTTCCTGAACCCTGTTGATTTCTCAAGTATAAAGATTCAAATAAAAAACTTGGAACTTTGGACACGAAAGCTAATAGTTGTAGGCTAGTAGCAAAAGACAAAAGTATAATATGATTTCATTGCAGTGGAAGCAAGGTATGTGAGTGAGTACATACTGGTGTCCTGGCAGAAGCAGGAAGGTAGTGCTGCAGGGAAAAGAAAGGGAAAAGGAATCAGATGTCCTATATTCCAATCAACTAGGCAGGAATTATTGTATATTAATCCAGTCCAGTAAGTAGACATATGAGGGAGAAAGGGATGAAAGAAAACAAGGAAGAGAAGAAGGGAGAGAAGATCTTTCAGCATCCCCTATGCCACCTACTAACATGGCAAATCATGAACCTCAGTTTCAGTATTCACGAAATAAAGATAACACTTGATAATAGAGAACATGTCATAAGTGTTTACTGTATGCTAGACATTGTTCTAAGTAGTACTTAGTTTATCTCATTTAATCCCCACTAGAGCTCTTTATGATAAAAGGTGATATTATCCACGTTTTACAGCTGAAATAACTGAGGCACACAAGGTTAAACAAACTTTTCTAAAATCTCATAGTTGGGAAGTAGTCTTAATCTCATTTAGCCCATGATTTAAACCATTGCACAGTGAGGAAGGATTTATGCCGCTTCTTGCATATTCATTGGAAAGCCCCTTCCTATTGTCTGAGTAGATAAGAAGAGTAGTAATAATCATAAGTTACCTTACCTGTAGTCCCTACACAGTGGTGGTCATTTACCATATTATCCGTGATATGTACAACTACTGGCCAAAGTCAGTATTATCACTATCTACTTGAAGACAAGCAAACTAAAGTTGATAGTGTTAACTGATTTGTCCTAAAGCCATCCAACAACATTTGTGGGTAGTTTCTCTTTTTTCCCCTTTTAAATTATATTGTATTGATTATGCTATTACAGTTGTCCAAATTTCCCCCCTTTGCCCCTCTCCACTCAGCATACCCACTTCCACAGGAAATCCTCACACCATTGTTCATGTCTATGGGTCATGCATATGAGTTCTACATGGATACTCCATTTCCTATACTTTATTTTACATCCCCATGGCTATTCTGTAACTACCAGTTTGTACTTCTTTTTGTAAATTTTAGTTATTTATTTTTTAATATACAGGTATTTTATTGATTATGCTATTACAGTTGTTCCAATTTTTCCCTTAGCCCATCTCTACCTGGTACCCCCATTCCTTCCAGCAATCCCCCCTTTAGTTCATGTCCATGGGTCATGCATATAAGTTCTTGGGCTTCTCCATTACCTATACTATTCTTAACATCCCCCTGCCTATTTTGTACCTACCAATTGGTGATTCTTAATCCCTGTATCTTTCCCCCCATTTCTACCCTTTCCCAACTGATAACCCTCCAAATGACCTCCATATCTATGATTCTGTTCCTGTTCTGCTTGCTTGCTTGCTTAGTTTGCTATTTGGATTCAATCATTGTTAGTTGTGAATTTGTTGCAATTTTAATGTTCATCACTTTGATCTTCTTTTCCTTATATAATTCCCTTTAGCATTTCATATAATAATGGCTTGGTGATGATGAACTCCTTCAGTTTTACCTTGTCTGAGAAGCACTTTATCTGCCCTTCAATTCTAAACAGTTTTGCTGGATGGAGTAATCTAGGCTGTAGGTCCTTGTTTTTCATCACTTTGAATATTTCTTGCCAGTCCCTCTAGTGTGCAGTGTTTCTTTTAAGAAATCACCTGACAGTCTTATGGGAACTCCTTTGTAAGTAACTCTGCTTTTCTCTTGCTGCTTTTATGATTCTCTCTTTATTTTTAACCTTTGGCATTTTAATTATGATGTGTCCTGGTGCGGTCCTCTTTGGGTCCATCTTGTATAGGACTCTGTGCTTTCTGGACATGTATATCTACCTCCTTTACCAAGTTAGGGAAGTTTTCTTCCGTTATTTTTTCAAACAAGTTTTCAATTTCATGCTCTTCCTCTTCTACTTGTGGCACCCCTATGGTTCAGATATGGGTATGTTTAAAGATGTCCCAGAGGTTCCTAAGCCTATCCTTGTTTTTTCTCATTCTTTTTTTCTTCCTGTTGTTCTGATTGAATGCTTTTCCCTTTCTTGTGTTCTAAATCATTGATTTGATTCTCAGCTTCATCCTCTCCATTGCTGCTTCCATATAGATTTTTCTTTATTTTACTTAATGCAACCTTCATTTCTGCCTGGGTCTTTTTTATGGCATTGAAGTACCCAATGAATTCCTGGAGCATCCTGATAACCAGAGTTTTGAACTGTGCATCTGATAGGTTGCTTATCTCCATTTTGTTTAGTTCTTTTTCTGAGTGTTGTTCTCTTCTTTCACTTGGGCTATATTTCTTTGTCTCCTCATTTTGGCAGCCTCCCTGTTTTTGTTTCTGTGTATTAGGCAGACCTGCTTTGACTCTCTGTCTTAGTGCACCTGTTAAGTTGTATGGAATGGAGCCTTAGGTAATCGCCAAGGCAGGGCAACCCATGTCACCACTCTGTTGCTCTGTGTTGGGGCAGACTCACAGAGGGGACATTGCCACTTCCTGGCCTCTGGAGTTTTACCTAGGAGGAAGCTGTCTCTCTAGTAGCACTTCACTTTCTCCCCATATGCCACTGGTGCCCTTCCAGCTGTTGCCCTGATACTGAATCCCAGAGGGTGTGGCTCTGCATAAGTCCTAAGTATGCCACAGACCCTGTAAGAGGGTGCAGTTTCTTCCACTGCCCCAACGTCTACTGGATTTTACAGCCAGAAGTTATCTGGAGACTTATCTTCCTGGCACTGGGACCCTGGGCTGGGTGATTTGGCCTGGGGCTGAATGAATCCTTCATTCCTGAGGTGCCCCTCCCATTTTTTTATCCACCACACATGGATATGAGACTTCCTGTTTCCATCTCTGTGCCTTTCTGCACCACTTCACATCTCCATATCTCCCCATGACTCTCTGCATCACCACCCTTTCTACTTCTATGGATGAATGTGGGTCCTTGAAATCCTTGGTTTTCAGACTTCCACACAACTCAATTTTCTGGTAATTCTGTGTGATATTTGTTTTGTAGTATAGATGTGTTTTTTGCTATTTTTGTGCATGGAGGCAAGGCATGTTTACCTATGCCTCCATCTTGACTGGAGGTCTCCAATTTGTACTTGTTAATGCCCTCACTTCTTCACCCATCCCCTCACATACCCTCCCATTTTGCAACCATCAAACTGTTCTGCATGATTCTGTCCCAGTCCTTCTAGTTTGCTTAGTTTGCTTTTTAGATTCAAGTGTTGATAGATATGTATTTTTTTGCAATTTTATTGTTCACAGCACTGATCTTCTTTCTTAAATATTTCCCTTTAATATTTCATATAATAATGTTTTGTTGATGATAAAGTCCTTTAGTTTTTTCTTGTCTGGGAAGCTTTTTATCTGCCTTTCATTCTAAATGATAGTGTTCTGGGTAGAGCAACCTTGCTATAGGTCCCTGCTTTTCTTGACTGAATATTTCTTGCCATTCCCTTGTAGGTTGCAAAGTTTCTTTTGAGAAATCAGCTGACAGTCTTATGGGAACTCCCCTGCAGGTAACTAACTCTTTTTCTCTTGGTGCTTTTAAGATTCTCTCCTTGTTTTTAACCTTTGACAACATTTCTCTGGAATACTGTCCTTCTATGAGGGCACACATACACATACACTTCTGAGAATCCTACTTTCCTTGAGTTCTCAATTTAGGAAACCATTTTCCCAGAAATAATGGGGCAGAGACTGTTAGTTGCCCCCTAGTACACACCCCCATTTCTTTCTCTCTGAGCAGAATAAATATTGCATTTCCCAGCCTCCTTTATTGCTAGGCATTACCATGTGACCAAGTCTAGTCAATGGAATGTAAATGAAAGTGGCTTAAGCAACTTCTGGGAAATCTTGGAAAAGTAGGGAGCCTGGTCCCCTCCCTTTTCCTCTTTCCTGCTGGTAGAATGTGGACCTAGGGTTAGATTAGTATCCTAGACAATGAGGTGACTTTGGGCACAGAGACCACACACAGCACAGCAACAAGGTAGAAGTAGTCCCTGACTTAGTGGTGTTCTGGTCTGTCTACCTCCAGATGGTCATGTTGGAGAAAAATGTCTATCTCCTTTAAACTACTGCTATTTGAGTTTTCTGCCATTTGTCCCTTATGTTAATTCTAACTGTTAATAGGAGCCCTGTGATATGCTCCTACAGTACTGTGAAGTTGGGTTATTACATGTCACTGAAACTGTTTTCTTGTCTGAAAGCTCCATGAGGACGAAGACTCCACCTGCCTCAGTCCCTTTGGCATCCCCATCACTTTACACAGTGGCTGGCACTCAGTAAGCTTGATAAAAATTTGTTGAATATATCAATTAATTTTTATTTGGGTTACTATACATACCATTATGCCAGCTGATTCTCAAGATAAACTGATCTGGCAGTGATTTATTCTGCATTTACTTCATTAGTTTGAACATCATACAAAGAAGCAACTAAGGACAGAAGAAAACTGGTAAAAATTTTATGAGGTACAGCACAGAAAATGCTTGAACTGAAAATACAGAATTGAAATATTGTTAATATGTGAGAAAGCAACTAATCAATCAGCACCGAATGGATTGGCAAATGATTCTGAGAGCCTTGTTCATGCAAGGGTACTGTGCTAGGTGCTGGGGACATACCCCGATGCAGTATGAAGGGTACCTGCAAGGCTGAACAACTTCAGAAATGGACACAGATGTGACCTACTGAGAATAGCCTTTTATGTAATGGGAAGATGTTGAGCTCAGAATAGAAAAATGCATAAATAGAAAAATAGAATAAAAGTGTATATATTTTCAGGCCCAGTGATTCAGTGCTGCTATTTACAGTATGAAATGTTGCTATTTATGTTCTACATTATTCTAGTCTTGCATTACTGTTGACTTTTATACCAAATTGCCAACTCTCTTCAAGGAACTGTGTAACTAGTAACAGAATATATGAACAAATATTTTTAAATGTTTAAGTCATATTTTAATTCATCTGTTGCCTGAGTTTTCCTTATAATTGAGATTACTTGTCCTAAGTCATAATGTTGATTTATTTGAGGTAAAGATCATTTGAAAATATATGTCACATGGCAATATGAATATGAACCTCACCAGGAAGCGGTTCCTAGAGTTTTTACCTACTTTGTCAATAACCACTGGCACATATCTCCTAACTCAATAATATCCTTTTTCTTTAGAGCTGGGAGTTGAAAACCACATTAAAGGTATCCCTTGCCAGAAAAGATAGGACTGCTCTTATTCTGGAGAGTTAAAAATGCTTACAACATAAAGCAGAAGATCCATTTTATTTATCCATCCCTTTACAACCTGGGCCACGCAAAGAAAAGCGACAGTGGAGGGCACACGACCACATTGGTGGACTGACTGACTATGCGACATGCCCCACACCTGCTCCCCCCGATGGAACCCTAAAGTACAGAGACCGGGAATGAGGTTTGTTGCTGTGCCTCCCTTTCTGCTCCACCCCTGCTTCTCACCCAGGCAGTGTTGCAACGGGCTTCAGGAGCCTTATTAGCCAGAGGATGGGAGAATGTGGAAGACAAACTGGGAGTCTGAAAGTTGACTTGAATATAGATTATTAAAGAATAGTGTCAAGTGACCCTCACTTAAAGTCTTAACCTTAATTTTAACTATTCAGAATGTTATTATACATTAATCTGTTCTAATATTATTATTTGAGAACAGAGTATTGTAAATTTACTTTGCCCTTTTATCACTATGTCAATTCACTGTTCCTTTCTCTACAATTTCATTATGTGACAATTACTATATTACATTTTATATTACTAATTATATTACATTATATTGCATTATAAATATCATAATAGCATTTATCATACCATGCTGTGGCTAGTAATATATAGAAATATATAACTAGACATTATAGCCTATGTGAATGACATCTCTAGATTTTTGAAAATGTGTGGTCAAATACCAACCACTAGCTCTTTAAGAAAACGGAGTATTTAACTTTATAGGCTCACTGAGTAAATAATGTCAAATACATGAAATGCACTCAAGAAGTTTTCTATCTACACTCACTTTTTTGGTGATCCCAACCCATGGTTTTAATTACCACCTATATGCTAACAACACACACCAATTTACATTTACAGTCCAGACTTTTCTTTCAAAGTCTAAACTTAAACATCCCATTGCCTATTTGACAACTCTGCTTAGATATTTAATATCCATCTCAAAATACACATGTCCAAAACTGGAGCCTGACCCTCCTCCTTCCACTCCAAATAAAAAATAAATGAATAAAAACCAAAACCTACCTTTTCAACCTTATAATCATTGTGGACTCTTCTTTCTTTCAAAACCCTCTTCCAATTTATTTGAAAATCCCATTGGCTTGACTTTAAAATTTGTCCAGACTTCTCCCATTTCTCACTTGCTACACTGCTGTTGGCCCCCCTCTATTCAACATCATTTCTCAGCTGATTAAGTGCAGCACCTCATTAACAGGTCTCCCTCCTCCCACCTTTGACCCCTTCCATCTGTTCTCACCCTGTAGCCAGAGTGGTTCTTTAAAAGTATAAGTCACTTCATGTCATTCTTCTGGTCAGCAATGGCTCCCCATTTCACTCAGAGAAAAGACATACTGTATTCCTTCTTTCACCAACTCTCTTACTACTCTCCCACTCACTCATTCTGTTCCGGCCAAATGGGCCTCTTCACTGTTTCCCAAACTTGCCAGGACTATTCCAGCTTTCAGCCTTTGCGCTAGTTGTTCCCTCTGCCTGGAATACTCTTCCCCTAGATTCTGCTTGACCAACATATTTCCCATGGTTGGTGAGTAACCTGGACTGTGCCAATGCAGAAGCCTGTCCCTCCTTAGCCCAGCACTGGTAAAACTCTTCATGCTGCTCCGTTACTTCCTTTTTTCCACAGTACTTACCAACTTCTAACACATTCCATTATTTGCTTATTATATTTATTGTTTCCTATCTCTCCCAGCAGCATATAACCTTCACCAGGGCAGAAATCTTTGTACTCTCCTCCAATACGCTCCATGTACTCAGAACATGACTGATACATAGCAGTTGCTCAATAAATTTGTTGAAAAAAGAAACAATTATATAAAAGAATAAACCTATGCCAATGATGATATTCCTTTTCAGTGGTTTATAGAAGCTTAATGCATTTAGTTTATAGAAGGGAACACAGTCATTCAAGGAATCCATGATAGTGTTTAAATAGGAAGTAAGTCTACTGAGATGTTCTCAGTCCATCCCTACCCTCCAAGTAGGACAGATATATTCCCAAGATAATTTTGCGGTACCCAGCCAGGGCCTTGGTAACATTTTATAAAGCAGAAGACATCTTAATATCTCTGGGAGCTACAAACAGATAGAGTGCAGGCAGAAAACGGAAGCATTCAAGCATCCCCAAGATGTCAGTTACAGATAAAATCTATGCCACCCTTTCGTCAAGCCAAAAAATCTCTGCATTGTACTACAGCCCCTTCCTGGGCATTTCCAAACTTAATCTAAGATTCCTCTATTGTTCTTTGAAATTCACGCTGTTCTAGCCATTACCTTAACTGATTTTGTCAGACATATTTAACTCTTTAAAATATAAAAGAATCTTTTTATTGTTTAAAAGAGAACCACAGAGGAATAAATGGTTTCAAACTCTGCAAATTTGAAATTCAAAAATAGAACAGCTTTAGACAGAACTGATATTTTTTCATCTACTCTGCTAGTCAAGCAAATCATTACAACATCCTATTTGATAGCCTGCCCAGAAAATGTGGTAGCCCTATTGAATTATAAGCAATGTGAGACTCATAAAGGGAAATCAAATATATTATGCTTTCCCCCAATAACAGTTAAGGCGCGCTAGCTTGTGGCACAGTAAATTAATATTATGCACACAGAATTGGCTAAATAGGCAATGTGATTTGGCAGGTTTGAAAGATGTTGTTAAAAGTTATGCTTTTGGGCAAGCCACAGCCTTCCCTGAAAAATCTGAAGCAAATATTTTCATAGCCGTTTACTATTAGTATGTATTTTTCTAACAGAACTATCACTAAGCAAGAGCTGTTAGCATGTACCTGAAGGGAGCACAGTCATCCCCTCAGTGCGTCCTTCCTCTCATACAGTTTATTATCTAATTGACTTAGAATTTTGGAAAATAATTTCAGATGCATAAACATATGCATACATCATGGTCTAAAAATCATTCAGGGGTGTCAAACTCATTTTCACCGGGGGCCACATCAGCCTTGCGGTTGCCTTCAAAGGGCCAAAATAATTTTAGGACTGTAAAAATGTAACTGCTCCTTAACTGTTAAGAAGTTGAAATTACATTTGGCCCTTTGAAGGCAACTGCGCAGCTGATGTGGCCCCCAGTGAAAATGAGTTTGATGCCCCTGTATAAAACAGGTACATGTGAGGGAGAAAAGTTGAGGCAGAGTTCAAAATTAAGTGAGTTTCTAAAATACTAAAACTCTGAATGCAAAAACAGAAAGGTTGAAAATTGTAAACTAATGAAAATCTCACTTGTAGTATAAAGTTTTCATATTAATATTTTTACTCAATTTTAGCTCAATGTAATACCTTTAAAAATTATTGTTTGGTATTTTAATTTAATGGAAGTTATTCTTTCATTTTTATTTTTTATTAAACTCTATATTAGACCCCAAGCAAGCTCCAAGTATTACTTTGGTAAACAGACCAGTTTTGGGATGTGTTGACCTTTCATGGAAAGTTAACTGCTGTATATGGGCCTGAACACAGTCAGTAATGCAAAGAGAAACATCGGGGGGAAAATTAAGTTGTAGATTAGGCTGGTAAATGGTTAAATACCTTTAGAAGCATATAAAATGTCTTTAAAGGAAAGGAAATTAGAATAAAATAGAGAAATTATCACTTGTCTTACAGATCATATCTGTATATAATAAATATGAAAACAGAAAAAGGCTGTGCTATATTTTGTGTATCTAAAGTAAAAAAATAATGTTTGAGCTGACCAGAATTTCAAATTGGAAGTTTGTGAAAATGCAGAAGGGCAGTTGAAAGAGGCATCAGGACTCTGTGGCCTGAGGGGAGGGAAGCATGCCAGGACCCCTCTTTCCACTCTATAGAAGACTTGCCCAGTTCCGGCACTCTGTTTTCTCCCTGCTTTGCTATAAACCAGAAAGAGAAAAAACACTTTGCTTTATCCCAAAATTTTTTAAATTTTATTTTTGTTATTGACACTATTACAGATGTCCCCATGCTTCCCCCCCCTTTGCCCTCCTCCACCCAGCCCCCGCCCTCATTCCCTCTGGCCATCGCCACACTGTTGTGTCAGTGGGCTATGCACCCACGATCTGGCTAATCCCTTCCCCTTCTTTCATTAAGTCCCCACCTCCCTCTCTCCCTTCTGACAGCTGTCAGTCTGTTCCTTGTGTCCATGCCTCTGTTTCTGTTTTGTTCATCAGTTTATTTTGTTAATTAAATTCTACATGTAAGTGAGAAAATATGATATTTGTTTTTCTCTGACAGGCTTACTTCACTTAGCATAATACTCTCCAGGTCCATCCACGCTGTTGCAAAAGGTAAAAGTTCCTTCTTTTTTAATGGACACGCAGTATTCCAATGTGTAAATGGCAACAGTTTTTTGCCCACTCATGTGATGGATGCTCGGGTTGCTTCCAGACCTTGGCTATTGTAAGTAACACAGCAATGAACAGAGAGGACCATATATTCTTTCTGATTAGTGTTTTGGGTTACTTTGAATAAATTCCCTGAAGTGGGATCACTGGGCAAAAGGTAGTTGCAGTTTTAAATTTTTAAGGAAACTCCATACTGCTTTGACATATAACATTGTACAAATTTAAGGAACACAACATGTTAATTTGATACATTTATGTATTGTAATATCTAGAGTGGGTCAAAAATAGGTTTACAGTTGTGAGTACATGAAATAGAGTTTACTATTATATTGTTATTTATTAATTATTGTATTATTTTCCCTATGAAGAATGGTAAACCTACTTTTGCCCCACCCTGCAGCTGCAACTGTAATAATAATTAGCACCTCCATCATATTCCATACTAATCCTTTCTTTTAAGTGGTTAAGTAATTAAGTTCTAGTCTCTTCGAAAGTCTGATAACTTGTAGACTATTGACCTTCCTTTCTTCTTTTATTGAATTGCTTAGGAAGAAGGAGCCCTCTATTTGTCATTAAGAGCCAGGACAGAAGTCGGTCCCTCCTAGTCACTCCTCCAATCATGTACAGAAGCTGCCTCTTACAGGCCGGATGGTACGCCTCTCATCAAAACTTTGCATTTGTGGCATCATGTGAATAGCTTGAAACTAACCATGGTGGGAATATTTACACAAAGGAAAATGGCAGAGGCTATATATCAGAGTTTTTGTTTGTTTGTCTTCTAGAGAGACACTTGTTAAACATATTCTAGCACAACACTGCCCAAGAATAAGTACAAAGTCTATTGCCTAGCCTATTAGGTTCAAATGCTTTTAAAAGTATAGTAGTCAAAGGAGAGTTTTTAATTTCCAGCTTCTTCCCCTGCCCTCTTTCAAGGTTATGAGCCCTTTAAGAGAGGAGATGAAATGTGGCTACAAAGCCAGCTTCACCTTCAGTCACTGGGCAGAAGTTCAGAGACAGGAAGAAGGCCTTAGGCAAATATAGAGCATCTTACGAGGGTTGGAATTCAGATTTTTAGGTTACAAGTACCTAGTTCTTTCTTTTCTACAAGTCACTAACAGCAATTACCATCAAAGAAAAAGCAGGGTAAAAATATTATGTGATTTTCCCCTTTTTAGTTATATTATTTCTTGCAATGATACTATTCATCTTGATAAAGTAAAAGACAACTTTCAAAATATTTGTCACCATTGTCTTAATTAATATATAGAAAGTTTCCTGTGTTTAATCACACTGCTTTAATAATTGCCTTTAGGTATGGTCTCTTAATTTTACATTTGCTGAATAACCTTGAACCATAGGTATACAAATTCTTATTTTTGAACTGTTCTTTCACACCAGCCTCTGTGCCATGCTCCCAGGAATTCCAGCTCACTCAGACAAGGGTTCAGGGTGAATTCCACATACCACACTCTTTATCCAGGTCTGGCTAAGGGGGAAAAGAAAGTTGACTCAGTTTCAGGGACTCCTCTTTCAGTTACGAAGGCATCCACACAGTTTAATCACACAGGATTTCCACTAAGAATGCTTCAAGCTAACCTTTATTTCCAGATGAAAAACTTGCAAAAATGAAACAGATTGCACTTCATATAAAATAAGTGTTGGCTAAAAAATAATATTCAGATACTAAAGAGGCTAAAATATAATATTTGGACATTATATAAACACAAAGGCAGATGAATTTCATAACATAAATATTTAGTCATAATAGCATTGCATATATTACTACATGTAAAACACTATCCAAAAATAATCAATGTTTGAGTTTGGTTATTGTTCTTAAGTTACTAATTCATGAGAAATAATATTTGCCTCCGTGGCTTCCCTCCTAACAAACACCATGGGTGTTTCTTGCTACTGTACAACATTAAGTGTGCTTCATCTCGGGTAAACATTCGAGAGGGTTCTCATTCACCAAACATTCTTTTGAGTGCCTACTCTGTGCATAGTTTTGCCAGCATAGCTCTAGATCTGGTTCTCTTTTGCTTGCTCCCATTTTCCTAGGAGAATAGGAAGCAAGGTCATCAACTGAGAGTCAGAATGAGGGAAGAGAAGTCTCTCAATGCCAAAGAGAAGGTGTGGAACAGTCATCTATGGGAGTGAGGGAAGGTGTGACCATGGAAACGTAGTATGGTTACTGGGTAGCATTCAGGGTCCACTTGAGGTCAACACTCATGAAATTAAAAATGTCATATTCTGCAGCCACATTTGGCTGTTTGGGTGCAGGCAGAATTAAGATGAAACCAGAATGAGGTTTGCCAAATGCACATGAGAAAGCGAGAGAGGGCAAAGGAAGGAATGTGTGCCAAAATAATGGTTGAATGTGCAACTTGAGCTAGGAAGGAGGGAAGTAAGAATACAATAGGGATGAGGATATCGTGGTAAGAATATTGTTGCTTCTGTTTGAGTGAGGATAGTAGAGGAGAGAGCTGGAAAGATAAAGGATGGAGTTGACATTGACATAACCATTAAGTCCCATTTTTATTAATAAATCGTACCCAAAGTTTGAATTTTTTTCTGTGTATCACCAGTGTCTTTGTTTTGATTTGATCTTCATGGTTCCTTTGAGTTTATGGTTCCTGAAATATTTAACTAAGATCCAATAATGACCAGAATGGGCACACTCTAAGAAGTTAATATATTTAATCACCAATATACCATATTTTGCCATTTATAATGTGCACCCATGTTTTGGGGCACCTTATACATGAGATTATCATACCTATTATGATACCCATGGTATGTAATCATTATATCCATATATAATGTGCATCCTTATTTTTCCCTCAAAAATTTGGGCAAAAAAGTGTACATTATACATGGTGAAACATGGCACATTATATAAAAATGTTGAAAGTATGAAACACTGAATAAAACAATTATACAAACATGTTTATCTTTTCAAAGAACCAGCTCTTGGATTCATTGATCTTTTCTATCATTTTTTTATACTCAATCTCATTTATTTCTGCTCTGATCTTTATTATTTACTTTATTCTCACTTTGGGCTTTGCTTATTGTTCTTTTTCAAAAAATACAATTATACAAACAAATACAAGCCCCCCAAAACACTCAGCAAAGTGGGAATAGAGGGAGCATTCCTCAACATAATAATGGCCATATATGAGAGACCTACAGCCAACATCATACTCAACGGGCAAAAACTAAAATCTTTTCCACTAAGATCAGAAACAAGACAAGGATGTCTACTTTCACCACTTCTATTCAATATAGTATTGGAAGTATTAGCCACAGTGATTAGACAAGAAAAGGAAATAAAAGGCATCCAAATTGGAAAGGAGGAAACAAAACTATCATTGTTTGCAGTTGACATGATAGTGTACATAGAAAATCCTATAGACTCAGCCAAAAAGCTGCTCCACCTAATAAATGAATATGGCCAAACAGCTGGATACAAAGTCAATATCCAGAAATCAAAGGCATTTTTGTATACCAACAATGAAACAGCAGAAGCAGAAATCAAGAAAAAAATCACATTCGACGTAGCAGAAAGAAAAATAAAATACCTAGGAATAAACCTAACCAAAAAGGTAAAAGACCTGTACGCAGAAAACCACACAACACTGAAGAAAGAAATCAAGGAAGACACAAACAAATGGAAACGTATACCGTGTTCATGGATTGGAAGAATTAACATCATCAAAATGTCCATACTACCCAAAGCAATTTACAAATTCAATGCAATACCCATTAAAGTACCAATGGCATATTTCACAGACATAGAACAGACACTTCAAAAATTTATATAGAACCATAAACGACCATGAATAGCTGCAGCAATTTTGAGAAAGAAGAGCAAAGTAGGAGGGATCACAATACCTGACACCAAACTTTATTACAAGGCCACTGTCATCAAAACACCTTGGTGATGGCATAAAAACAGGCACATGGACCAGTGGAATAGAACAGAGAGCCCAGAAATAAACCCAAGTCTCTATGGTCAATTAATATTCGACAAAGGGGGCAGCAACATAAAATGGACTAAAAGTAGCCTCTTCAACAAGTGGTGTTGGGAGATCTGGACAGCTATGTGCAAAAAACTGAAACTTGAGCACCAACTTACACCATACACAAAAATAGATTCAAGGTGGATAAAAGATTTAAATATAAGCTGTGACACTATCAAAGTCCTAGAGGAGAACATAGGCAGGAAAATCTCAGATATTTCATGCAGTAACATTTTTACTGATGTGTCCCCTAAAGCAAGGAACATAAAGGAAAGAATAAACAAATGGGATCTCATCAAAATAAAAAGCTTCTTCACGGCTAAAGAAAACCATATTAAAATAAAAAGAGAGCCAACTGTATGGGAAACATATATGCCAATGATACCTCAGACAAGGGTTTAATCTCCAAAATATATAAAGAACTTACATGACTACACTCTAAGAAGACAAGCAACCCAATTAAAAAATGGGCAAAGGACTTGAACAGACACCTCTCCAAGGAGGACATACAGAGGATCCAGAGACACATGAAAAGATGTTCAATATCGCTAGCTATCAGAGAGATGCAAATTAAAACCACAATGAGATACCACTTCCCACCAGTCAGAATGGCCATCATAAACAAAGCAACAAACAACAAGTGTTGGA
>PVKU01010217.1:0-54127 GCA_004027475.1 Anoura caudifer
AGAGTACAGGCCCCCACAGCTTTGGTAGAAGAAAATATCCACAAACTCCAGGATATCCAGAACAAGATTAAGAACCAGGACCAACCTTGGGCATCCACCCCTTGGTGGCAATCTATCATGTATTCAGTTTTAGCCCCAGTAATAGGCCCTTTATTATTATTGTTCCTAGCTATTACAGTTGGTCCATGCCTGCTTCGGACTTTAGTCCAATAGATAGAGACTATAGTTACTAGAAAGGCAACAGCAAAATTCTTTCTCTCCAGAGACACCATTATAATAGACTACCCCAAGTAGATAGTAACCCCAGATTTAGCTATTGATACTGAGAATAATAATATGTCTCAGCATCAAAAGGGGCGAATGTAGAAGAAAAGTCAACTAGGACAAGGTGACCCAGAAGAGGGACCGGGAACTGGGAAAGTTTTGTTTAGGTTACTTAGAAGCTGCAAAACCATCTGGTTTCAGTTAGGTAGTCATAACTTCTGCTTTGGCTTCTGTACACCCAGCTTCAGATAAGGACACCTCAACCCTAGAGTTATTTTTGCATCAGCTTCTGTACCTCCTACTTCTGCCACGTAGGATAGGGCATCTGGAGAGCAATGAAAGCCCTGCTCAGCCAAGGATCGGGGCCCAGAATTTGGAGACTGCCTCCTCTGGCTCCAAGTGTGTAATAAAGCCTCACTCTGTTACCCCGAATCGCACCAGAGTCATTATTTTCCGAATTATTTTCCATAACAAGATGACAACTGCATTAATTCCTCTAGTTTTGTTTTTGATTTGCTAACAACAAAGATTAAGAGACTTACTTGTAAAACTACTGGTAACTCAGTTGTTAGTCATTCACTTTCTCAAGACACACGCCTATATTTTAAATTGTTCCTACATTTCATACCCCAGATATTTTTTAATATCCTGGTGCAGTGCACCATAGCAAGATAAATAAGAATGAGAGAGATGCTTTTCTTCTGTGAAAATAAAGCACCTGACAGAGGGCTGACCTGACCACAGGCAGAGCAGCTATAGGAAGGCGCACAGGAAGCTGAGGGTGTGGTGCCTGACGGGGCCCCTGGAAGGGCCCCTGACGGTGAACCACCTGAACAGTCTGTGTTCCTCAAGGGTAGCTGTCAGTCTATTTGAAGACCACTGTTCTAGACAATCATCAAATAGGAAAATGAAATAGTATAATTACTGGAAAAGTGAATATTTGCAGATATGACCATGTAGCTAGAATCCAGGATGTAAGTGAAGAAATTTAAAATTACTGCTACAAATTAAAATTGCTAACTACAAGTGATGGCACGCAAAATCAATACCTTTCTTAATGAGTAATCAGTAACAAATAGAATTAATAATAACCAGAACAAATTTCATTAGAAGCTGATAATATACATATATACACATGTGTGAGTATACATTATATGTAAAAATAAATTGGACAGAAATATAAGTATTAAATGGGAAAAAACAAAACTATCATGAAGAATGTAAAGATGAGTTTAATGAATGGAGAACCCTTCCTAAAGAGGAAGACTTAGTATAATAGAAGTATAATGTTATTTTTTAAAGAATTTTAAAAATTACTTTTACTGTATTTTTTCCATTACTAATTGTTACCCTCATACACTGCCCCCTCCCACATATAATGTTCTTCTAATAAAGACTGTGCTGCAATTTCAATAAAAACCTGACTTGCCTGTGTTTGCTGAGAGCCATGCCAGGAGAAGTCTGTGGGACAAGCTGTTGGGGATCACACTCCAACCAGACTGCAGAACAAGATCTCACTCAGTACAATCTGGAAATGGTGGGAGGATAGGTAAACAAGAAAGAATACTTTAGAACGTGTCCAAGATGTGTCATTATTTAATGTGATAAAGGTGACATTCAAAGTCATGGGGAAAGGATGAGTAATTCCACAAAGAAATAGAAAAATTTGGCTATTCCATTTGGGATTACATAGAGTCACACTCATATAATATACACAGAATTCTCAATAGCTTAAAATGAGTAAGGTAGGTAGGAAATCATAAGATTTTATGATCTGAGGTAGCACATTGACTCTTAACTTTTCTTAGAATGTAACAAAACATGCCCAGCACCAGGATTTGCTGGCCCGTGGGTTATATGCCTGAAAAATAAGATAATAGTAAAGGAGAGGGGTGACTTCCTTGATTCAGCTGAGGTTGTGGCTCTTAACCATGTTAATTAGAAACCAGGTCCATCTGCAGATGGGTCCTGCTTGGTCCTGAGGCGGCAGGCAGACAATCTGTCTATTAAAATACCGACCAAGACAAGTTACCTGTTGCTTGTCTCTGCCCTCACAAGTGGCTCTTTTGAAAGTGGGTGAACTCAAGAATCCTCCTACAGTTCGCTCAGGCAAGGCAAGGGCATCAGTGGGAAACACAGAAGTTCTCTTCTCTATTATATTTTTATTTTAAGTGTTGTGCAAGTGCAGTTTTCTGCCTTTCCCCCCATCCCAGTCCACTCTTCTCTATTTTTTTTTAATACTCATCCAAGGATATTTTTTCTTCATTGCTTTTAGAGAGAGAGGAAGAGAGAGAGAGAAATATCAATTGGTTGCCTCCTGTACACACTGCACCCTGACTGGAAACTGGCACCCTAACCGGTGATAATAAGCTTCCGTAGCATGCACCTGTGCCTGGACCAGGGCTCAAAACCATAACCTAGGTAAGTGGCCTGACTGGGAATCGAACCGGCAACCTTTCTGTTAGGGAACAACACTCCAACAAACTGAGCCACACTGGCCAGGGCACTTTCTTCCCTCTTAATGTCAGGCTGCACCCAGGATCTCCCATTGGCAGAGGAGGGGAAAGAGGATCCTGGGCTGGAGCTCACAGTTCCCTTGCTGTGCTTTGTCTGGAGTGCATGTTGCTTTTAGTGTGTGTTCCATGGTACCTGTGTCTAAATTCACAGAGCTCTTGCTTCTCTTCCATCTTATTTATACCTGAATTAGCACAACAATCTTAAGTATACCACCAAGAAATGGTGATATTCCCATAAAATTCAATGTTTGTTCTGAGTTTTTACGTGCCTCCTAGCAAACCTCAGGACTACATGATACATCCAATTCAGTGATGATCTCACTGGAAATGATCCAGAATTTTGTGACAGCTTCAAGAAGTTTTTGAAAGAAATTTTTAAAGTAAATAAAAAATATATGATAATCACCCTTGATTTTTTTCCAGCAATCTTTCCCTGGAGGTCAATTCCCAGATTGCCTTAACCACTAGCCTATTAGGACACTTGGAAACTCAGAGCCAATAGAATTTGAAACTTCATCTAAAAGCAATGCCACATCAAGAGGTAGGACAGGTTCAACCTTGTGATTTATCTTACCTTAACCTTTTTCTCCTCTAATTCCTGCAGATAAGACTCATCAGGATCTCGGCACCTCAAGTTTGTAGTCAGCAGATCTGGGTGCAGAGAATAATCCAAGAAAAGTGTTCATATAGTGAACTGCAAATGATTCCTTTTCTTCTTTACTAGATTAACGATTTCTATTTTTGGAATTGCTGTGAAAGGTTTCTCCCTGGATCATAAAACGTTCCCCCTTGCGATGACAATGACTGCTACTGCCACTGTTTTTCTTATCATTATTGGTGTGGTAACCGTTGGTGTATGCCAGGAGTTGAAAGAATTCACTGCTCCCCAGCTATGGGAATCATGGAGATATGGAATTGAGCACATTGAAATTTAGGCTTTAGCAACAGAAAAAACAACGGAAAAACCAACAGTCAGCACCTGCCTATAATCTTATCTGAAACCTGGATAATCTCTAGGCCTTTGGATCTTTTTAAGTCTCTTGAGCTTTTTCTTTTTAAAATAAATGCTGGTTTTTAAAAGTTTACCTGGTTTGGGGATGTTCTCCTCTATTGCTCCTGTAAAATCTCTTCAAGGGGAAGTCCTTCTCTCTCCAATATATGACAGATAAAGGAACCAGTTTTCTCTTATCTGTTTCTGTCCCTAACAACACGTCACATTATCAAGCTGTATACCTTAAATACATACAACTTGTATTTGTCAATTGTACTGCAGTAAAAACTGGGGCGGGGGGAATTATTGATGTACAAATCAACAGGGATGAACCCCATAATATTTATGCGGAGTGAAAGGAGGAGCCAGACACAGAAGAGTCTATACGGAATCATACTGTTTATATAAAATGCAAAGTAATGGAGACAAAGCATATCAGTAGTTGCCTGTGGATTGCAGGGAAGAAGGCATGAATGAACAAAGGGAACTTTTTAGGGTGATAGATGTGTTCACGATCTTGATTGTACTGCTGCTTTCACAGATATACACAGGTGCCAAAACTCATTGAACTGTACCATTTGAATACGTGCAGTTTAGGTATCTCATTTATATATCTATGCTTCCATTTTTAAATATATGTAAAAGTAGTGGTGTGTTTGGAAGTCATTAAAGATGCTCTTTTTCTTATTACTAGGTGAGGTCAGTGATGTATTTTTAGCTTCACTGACCACTGCAATTCATCAGAATTGGATTTCTTGTTGTACCCTCTGTTTTTCCCTTGTTTTTACTTCCTTATTTGCAAATATTTTTTCTATATAGGTATCTTAATCTCTTGTCTTATATATGTATAAAATATATAATTCCAGACTGACCTCTACCAAAACTTCATGTTAAGTTTTCTTACATCATTCAAGCAATATTTCTCCTTTATGATGTCTCTGCTTTATTTTCTCCAAGTGAAATAGGGTTGATTTTACATTCTTTGGGAGGACTGAAAATAAATAAAACATCATTTAATCTGAGGATTTAGAAAAAAATTGCAGAAATAGGAGGACTTTATTGATTGATTGATTGATTGATTGATTGTACACAATCATGTAATCTGCAAATAGCAATGGTTTGGTTTCTTCCTTTCCAGTATAGATATTTTTTAAATTTATTTTAATTGTTGTTCTTGTACAGTTTTCTGTCTTTTACTACCATCCCAGCCCACTGCCCCAGCCCTCCCCAGCTCCCTCCCATTTCCACCCCCCTAGTTTTTATCCATGTGTCCTTTATACTTGTTCTTGTAAACCCTTCCCCTTTTCCCCGATCTTCCCTCCTCTCTCCCCTCTGGTGACTATCAGCCTGTTCTTAATTTCAGTGTTTTTGGTTATATTTTGCTTGTTTGTTTGTTTTGTTGATTAGGTTCCTGTTAAAGGTGAGATCATATGGTATTTGTCTCTCACTTCCTGGCTTATTTCACTTAGCATGATGCTCTCCAGTTTCATCCATGCTGTTGCAAAGGGTAGGAGCTCCTTCTTTCTTTCTGCTGCATAGAATTCCATTGTGTAAATGTACCACAGTTTTTTGATCCATTCATTTACTGATGGACACCTGGGTTGCTTCCAACACTTGGCTATTGTAAATTGTGCTGCTATGAACATAGGGGCGCATAGGTTCTTCTGGACTGGTGTTTCAGGGTTTTAGGGATATAATCCTAGCAGTGGGATTGCTGGGTCCAAAGGCAGATCCATTTTCAGTTTTCTTAGAAAATTCCATACTGCTTTCCATAGTGGTTGTACCAGTCTGCAATCCCGCCAACAGTGCACTAGGGTCCCCTTTTCTCCACAACCTCTCCAACATTTGTTGTTTGTTGCTTTGTTTATGATGGCCATTCTGACTGGTGTGAAGTGGTATCTCATTGTGGTTTTAATTTGCATCTCTGTGATAGCTAGCATCATTGAGCATCTTTTCATGTGTCTCTGGATCCTCTGTATGTCCTCCTTGGAGAAGTATCTGTTCAAGTCTTTTGCCCATTTTTTAATTGCGTTTCTTGTCTTCTTAGAGTAGAGTCATGGAAGTTCTTTATATATTTTGGAGATTAAACCCTTGTCTGAAGTATCATTGGAAAATATGTTTTCCCATACAGTTGGTTCTCTTTTTATTTTAATACTGTTTTCTTTAGCCAAGCAGAAGCTTTTTATTTTGATGAGATCCCATTTGTTTATTCTTTCCTTTATGTCCCTTGCTTTAGGGGACATATCAATAAAAATGTTGCTGTGTGAAATATCTGAGATTCTCCTGCCTACGTTCTCCTCTAGGACTTTAATGGTGTCATGGCTTATATTTAAATCTTTTATCCACCTTGAATTTATTTTTGTGTATGATGTAAGCTGGTGCTCAAGTTCCTTTTTATTTTATTTTATTTTATTTATTTATTTTTTTTGCATGTAGCTGTCCAGTTCTCCCAACACCACTTGTTGAAGAGGCTATTTTTACTCCATTTTATATTGCTGCCCCCTTTGTCAAATATTAATTGACTGTAGAGACTTGGGTTTATTTCTGGGCTCTCTGTTCTATTCCACTGGTCCATGTGCCTGTTTTTATGCTAGTACCAGGCTGTTTTGATTACAGTGGCCTGGTAATACAGTTTGGTATCAGGTATTGTGATTCCCCCTACTTTGCTCTTCTTTCTCAAAATTGCTGCAGCTATTTGGGGTCGTTTATGGTTCCATATAAATTTTTGAAGTGTTTGTTCTATGTCTGTGAAATATGCCATTAGTACTTTAATAGGTATTGCATTGAATCTGTAAATTGCTTTGGGTAGTATGGACATTTTGATGATATTGATTCTTCCAATCCATGAACACGGTATATGTTTCCATTTGTTTGTGTCTTCCTTGATTTCTTTCTTCAGTGTTGTGTAATTTTCTGCATACAGGTCTTTTACCTCCTTGGTTAGGTTTATGCCTAGGTATTTTATTTTTCTTTTTGCTATAATGAATGGGATTTTTTTTTTCTTGATTTCTGCTTCTGCTGTTTCATTGTTGGTATACAAAAATGCCTTTGATTTCTGGATATTGACTTTGTATCCTGCTGTTTGGCCAAATTCATTTATTAGGTCGAGCAGCTTTTTGGCCAAATCTATAGGATTTTCTACATACACCATCATGTCATCTGCAAACAATGATAGTTTTGTTTCCTCCTTTCTGATTTGGATGCCTTTGATTTCCTTTTCTTGTCTAATCACTGTGGCTAAGACTTCTAATACTACATTGAATAGAACTGGTAAAAGTGGAGATCCCTGTCTTGTTCCTGATCTTAGTGGAAAAGATTTTAGTTTATGCCCATTGACTATGATGTTGGCTGTAGGCCTCTCATATATTGCCTTTATTATGTTGAGGAATGCTCCCTCAGTTCCCACTTTGCTGAGTGTTTTTATCATAAATGGGTGCTGTACCTTATCAAATGCTTTTTCTGCATCTAGATATGATCACGTGGTTTTTGTCTTTGCTTTTGTTTGTGTGATGTATTACATTTACTGATTTGTGAATGTTGAACTATCCTTCCATCCCAGGGATGAATCCCACTTGGTCATGGTGTATGATCTTTTTAATGTATTGTTGGATGCAGTTTGCCAATATTGTGTTGAGGATTTTAGTGTCTATGTTCATCAGCGATATGGGCCTGAAGTTTTCTTTCTTCTTTGTGTCTTTATCTGGTTTTGGGATTAGGATGATGCTTGCTTCATAAAAAAAAGTTTGGGAGTCTTCCATCATTTTGGATTTTTTGGAATAGTCTGTGAAGGATAGGGGTTAGCTCTTCCTTAAATGCTTTGTAGAATTCTCCTGTGAAACCATCTGGTCCAGGGCTTTTGTGTGTCAGGAGTTTTTTGATTACTGCTTCAATTTCATCTGTTGTTATTGGTCTGTTCAGGCTTTCTGCTTCTTTTTCATTGAGTTTTGGAAGATTATATTTTTCTAGAAACTAGTCCATTTCACCTAGGTTTTCAAATTTCTTGTCATACAGTTCTTCATAGTAATTTCTTACAATCCTTTGTATTTCTGTGGTGTTAGTTGTAATCTCTCCTCTTTCATTTCTGATTGTGTTTATTTGGGTCTTCTTTCTTTTTTTCTTGATGAGCCAGCTTAAAGGCTTGTCAATTTTGTTTATCTGTTCAAAGAACCAGCTCCTGGATTTATTGATCCTTAGAATTGTGCTTTTAGTCTCTATGTCATTTAATTCTGCTCTGATCTTGGTAATTTCCTTCCTTCTACTTGCTCTGGGCTGTCTTTGTTGTTGTTCCTCGAGTTCTTGTAGGTGTAGGTTTAGGTTGTTTGTTTGAAATGTTTCTATCTTTTTTAGGTAGGCCTGTATCACTATGAACTTCACTCTGAGGACTGCCTTTGCTGTGTCCCATAAGTTTTGGGTTGTTGTGAGTTCATTTTCATTTGTTTCCAGAAACTTTTTGATTTCTTCCCTAATTTCCTTCTTGATCCACTCATTGTTTAATAGCATGCTATTCAATCTCCATGATTTTGAGTGTTTTGGGTTTTTCCCCTTGGGGTTGGTTTCTAGTTTGGTCCCTTGTGGTTGGAGAAAATGCTTGGTATGATTTCAATTTTCTTGAATTTGTTGAGGCTTGTTTTGTGTCCTATCATGTGGTCTATCTTTGAAAATGTTCCATGTGTATTTGAAAAGAATGTGTATTTAGTTTCTTTGGGATGAAGGGCTCTCTATATATCAGTTAAGTCCATTTCATCTAGAGTGTTGTTCAATGCCACAATATCTTTGTTGATATTTTGTTTAGAAGATCTGTCCATTTTTGAAAATGGGGTGTTAAAACCCCCTACTATAATTGTGTTGCTGTCAATATCTTTTTTGAAATCCTCTAAGATTTTCTTGATGTATTTAGGTGCTCCTATGTTGGGTGCATATACATTTACAATGTTTATGTCTTCTTGGTGGATTCTTCCCTTGAGTATTATGAAGTCACCTTCTGGGTCTCTCTTTATGGCCTTTCTTTTGAAGTCTATTTTGTCTGATACGAGTCTTGCTACCCCAGCTTTTTTTTCCTGTCCATTTGCTTGGAAAATTTGTGTCCAGCCATTCACTTTGAGTTTGTGTAGGTCTTTTGTCCTGAGGTGGGTCTCTTGTAGGCAGCATATGTGTGGGTCATGCTTTCTTATCCATTCAGCTATTCTGTGTGTTTTGATTGGAGCATTTAATCCATTTACATTTAAGGTCATTATTGATAGGTACTGATTCATTACTATTTTTGTACCTATGTTCCTTCCTCTCTCTCTCTCTCTCTCTCTCTCTCTCTCTCTCTCTCTCTCTCTCTCTCTCTTTTCCTTCCTTTCCTTAAAGCAGTCCCTTTAGCATCTCTTGCAGAACTGGTTTGGTAGAGGTGTATTCTTTTAGACTTCTTTTGTCTGGGAATCTCTTTACTTGGCCTTCTATCTTGACTGAAAGCCTTGCTGGGTAAAGTAGTCTTGGTTGCAGGCCTTTGATCCTCATTACTTGGAGTATTTCTTGCCATTCTCTTCTGGCTTGGAGCATTTCCATTGAGAAGTCAGCTGCTAACCTTGTCGGGGCTCCCTTGTATGTTACTTCCTTTTTCTCCCTTGCTGCCTTTAAGATTCTCTCTTTGTCTTGGAATTTTGCCATTTTAATTATGGTGTGCCTTAAAGTGGGGCTCTTTGGGTTCCTCTTGATTGGGACTCTCTGTGTTTCCTGGATTTGTGTGACTTTTTCTCTCATCAAATTAGGGAAGTTTTCTATCATTACTTTTTCAAATAGGTTTTCTATCCCTTGCTCTTTTTCTTCTCCTTCTGGAATCCCTATTATATGGATATTATTATGTTTCATATTGTCTTGCATTTCTCTTAATCCCTCTTCATTCTTTCTGAGCCTCTTTTCTTTTTCTTGCTCTTTCTGGGTGTTTTTTTCTACTTTGTCCTCCAACTCACTGATCCGATCTTCTGCTTCATTGATTCTGCTTTTCATTCCTTCCATTGTGTTCTCCAGTTCAGAAATTGTATTCTTCATTTCCTCTTGGCCCTTGGTGATAGTTTCTATTTTACTTTTCATGTTGATATAGTTTGCAGTGAGTTCATCGTAGCTTCCCTGTAGTTTCTGGCAGCTCTTTGTGAGCTCATGGAGCTTCCTGACAACCATTGCTTTGAACTCAAAATCTGATAGTTCAGTTGCATCCATTTCATTTAGCATTCTTTCTGGAGCTTCCTCCTTTTCTTTCATTTGGGGATTGTTTCTTTGTCTTCCCATTGTTTGCGAGACTCTTCTTGTCAGCCTCAGCTTCTTAAATTGATCTGTTCTGGCTCCCTGAGTTTATGATGTGACCTTCTGTGGTAGAATACCTGTGAGATTCAGTGGTGCAGTCTCCTTCAGGTATCCTGGTGTTCACAGCTTCCACTGTTTCAGCTGTTGGGATTATCCCTTTTTGGGTCTAACTCTGGTTTTTTCACAGTTCCGGGTTTTTTTTTTTGTTTTTTTTTTGTTTGTTTTTTTTTGTCGTCTCACCTAGGATCACAGGTGTGAGCTCTGGGTCTTCCACAAAGCCCCCTCCGGTCCTAGTGCTAGGGCTGCCTCAGGTCATTTGGCTGCCCCTGGTTGCTCAGCCACTTCTGGTCGCAGAGCCACCCCTGGTCGCAGAGCCGCCCCCAGTCACTTGGCCACCCCTGGTCACGGGGCTGCCCCCGGTCGCTTGGCCTCCTCCAGTTGAAGGGCTGCCCCCAATCACCGGGCCCCCTCTGGTCTCGGGGCCTCCTCTGGTCGCTGGTCTGGGTGAATCATTGTCGGACTCCTGCACAATTCAATTTTCTCTCTGTCCTGGTTGGGTTTTCTTTCTTTTTTTTTTTTTGGTTCTATATTTTTGTTGTCCTTAATCTTGGTTGTGAGAGGAGGCACAGCATGTCAAGCTACGCCTCTATCTTGGCCAGAAGTGGAAATAGAAAGAGGACACTAATAAGAAAAACCTAAAAGAACAGATACACTCTTGCTTGAGTAAGTGAAAAACTACTTCTTGGAAAAGGTGACTAGTAGACAAATCTCTGGCAATTCTATAAAAAATATTAGCATTTTCTGAATGAGACAAGAAATATAGTTCGATAAAAAGGATTATTAAAAAGTTAATCTAACCTGAGGCCTATGTAATTTTGTTAACCAAGGTCACTCCAATAAATTTAATTAAAAAGTAAAAATAAAACTAGAGAAAAAAGTTAATCTATAATTTTATGCCAATTTAATGTAATAAAATTTAAGAATAAAATGGTATGACTATTGAAAAAATTATTTCTTTTGGGTGTAGAAATGACTGTACAGCTTGAAAATCTAGGATTTAACTAAAGAGATTTAGAATTATAGTGATAAATTAAAATGACTAGCTGCAAGTGTTGCTACACAAATTCAGTAGTTTTCCTGTGTGGGTATAATTACCAGTTAGAAATAGAGCTGATAAAATTCCCAATAATAATATATAATATTAATTATATAAATTACATGATATAATTTTAATTTTATAAATGTATTTATTATACATGACATCTTGGAACAGAATTGTAAATAGCAAATGGAAAATAAGCATAAAACTGTAATGAAGAATATAAAAATAAACTAATTAGTAGAGAACAATTCCTGAAAAGGAAGATTTAGCATTATGAAAACATAATGTCTTCCAAAGGAATTATTTTCCCACATTTCAAAAAACAAAAACAAACGCCGACACACCTGTGTGTTTAGGGTAAAGCCAGGAAAAATCTGAAAGACAAGTGGAAGGAGAACATCTGCAACCAAATAATAAAAGAGGTTCTAAATTAGTATAATTGGGAATTGGCAAAGAATTGATAGATGGAAAATAGTGTGTCAAAACATAGTCAAAGTAATAGGATTGTGTAATATGATAAAGTTGGCATTTCAAATTAATGGGGAAGGATGGTTGATGAATCATTGGCTATTCATTTGAGAAAAAATATAGCATTGTTTCCTGCAGTGTACAAAAAGTCTCAGTGGATTAAAATGATTGAAGATGAGACTTCTGGCCAAGATGGAGGCATAGGTGGACACCCTGTGCCTCCTCGCACAACCAAAATTAAGGACAACAAAGATTTAGAAATAAGAAAACACCCAGAACTGATAGAAAATTTATCACTACGTAAGTCCAACAACCATTTATCCAGATTGGTAAGAGGGGCAGAGTCGTGGCAGGAAAAAGTGGAGGTTGGTGGGCCGGGGTGTGCAGGCTGCAGCGGCTGGCAGGTCCCAGGTGTGCAGGCAGCGGCTAGTAGATCCCAGGCATGGGGTAGCAACAGTGCAGACATAGTGAGTCCCCACAAAGCAGCTGGCTGACCAGGTAGTCCCACATTCCTGCACAGATAATCCAGGTAAAAGGGAAGTGGAGGAAGGCACTGGAATCCGAGACAGAGCGGAGCAAGCACCATTGTTCCCTCTTGGATCCCGCCCCCACATACAGTGTCACTACCCAGCAACTGGGCTGCCCTGCCCTGGGGAACACCTAAGGCTCCACTCCTCACTATGTAACAGCGCAACCAGACCAAAAAAAAAAAAAAAAAAATCTAAAAATGGCTCAAACAGGAGAACAAATCAAAGCCCAGAGCCAATTTATCTAAGTGACTGAGAGATAACCAACCTATCAGATGCACAGTTCAAAGCCCTGGTGATCAGGATGCTCACAGAATTGGTTGATTTTGCTCACAAATTTGATGAACAAATGAAGGCTACAATAAGTGAAAAGAAGGAAAACGCACAGTGAACCAATAGTGATGGGAGGGAAACTCAGATCAATGGAGTGGACCAGAAGGAAGAAAGAAACAACCAAACAGAAATCAAGGAAGAAACAAGAATTCAAAAAAATGAGTAGAGGGTTAGGAACCTCCAGGACATCTTTAAACATCCCAACATCTGAATTATAGGGGTACTAGAAGGGGAAGAAGAGTAACAAGTGGAAAACTTATGTGAACGAATAATAAAGGAGAACTTGCCCAATCTGGCAAAGGAAATAGACTTCCAGGAAGTCCAGGAAGCTCAGAGAGTCCCAAAGAAGTTTGACCCAAGGAGGAACACACCAAGGCACATCATAATTACATTAGCCAAGATTAAAATGAAGGAGAGAATTCTAGAAGCAGCAAGGGATAAGGGGACAGTCACCTACAAAGGAGTTCCCATCAGACTGCCAGCGGATTTCTCAAAAGAGACCTTACAGGCAAGAAAGGGCTGGAAAGAAGTATTCCAAGTCATGAAAGGCAAGGACCTACATCCAAGATTGCTCTATCCAGCAAAGCTGTCATTTAGAATGGAAGGGAAGATAAAGCGCTTCTCAGAGAAGGTCAAGTTCAAGGAGTTCATCATCACCAAGCCCTTATTATATGAAATGTTAAAGGGACTTAACTAAGAAAAAGAAGATAAAAAATATGACAGTAAAAAGACAGCAAACTCACAGATATTAACAGCCACACCTAAAACAAAAGCAAACTAAGCAAACAATTAGAACAGGAACGGAAACACAGAAATGGAGATCACATGGAGGGTTAGCAACAGGGGAGTGGGAGGAGGAGAGAGGGGGAAAAGGTACAGAGAATAAGTAGCATAGACGGTGGGTAGGAAATAGACAGGGGGAGGGCAAGCATAGTGTGGGAAATGTAGAAGCTAAAGAACTTATGACACATGGACATGAACTAAGGGGGGGAATGTGGGTGGGAGGGGGTGTGCAGGGAGGAGGGGAATGATTGGGGAGAAATGGGACAACTGTAATAGCATAATCAATAAAATATATTTTTAAAAAAGAAAAAAATGAATGAAGATGAGATAAAGACATAGGACTTCATGATGTTGTGGTAGGACATTTCCTCTTAAATGTTTCTTAGGTGTAACAAAATGTGCCCAGCAATGGGTTATATGCCAGATAATTTTCAAAAAAGCAGAGAAGGGGCAACTCTCTTTTTTCAGATAAGAATGTAGTTACTAAAACAGAACCTTGTGCTGGAGTTATGCAAAACATTACTGAGGTTCCTCAAAAATCACATTACTTGGCAATTTCATTTCTGAGTATTTATCCTAAGAAACTCAAAACACTATTTTGGAAAGACATACACACCCGTATAACCATTGCAGCATTATTTACAATAATGAAGATATGGAAACAACCTAAGTGTCCATCAATAGACAAATAGATAAGAAAGTGTTGGTACAAATATACAATGAAATATAACTAGGCCATAAAAAATAACAAAATCTAGCCCTGGCTGGTGTGGCTCAGTAGATTGAGTGCTGGGCTGCTAACCAAAGGGTTGCCGGTTTAATTACTGGTTGGAGTGCATGCCTGGGTTGTGGGCCAGGTCCCCAGGAGGATGTGTGTGAGAGGCAACCACACATTGTTGTTTCTCTCCCACTCTTTCTCCTTCCCTTCCCTTCCCCTCTCTCTAAAAATAAGTAAAATCTTAAAAAAAAAAAAAACAACCCACAAAATGTTGTTATTTGCAACAACATGGATGGACCTAGAGGGTATTAGGCTAAGTGAAATAAGTCAGACAGAAAAAGACATGTACCTTACAATTGCACTTATACATGGAATCTAAAAAGCAAAATAAATGAACCAGCAAACCAAAGACAAACTCATAGATATGAGAACAAATTTATGGTTGCTAGAGGTGGGGAGACTTAGGGGATGGGTGGAAAGGTGAAGAAAAATAGTCATAGAGATGTAAAGTACAGCACAGGGAATAGAGTGGGTAATATTGTCACAAGTATATATGGTGTCAGATGGGTACTAGACTTACAGAGGTGACTGTGCCTAATTTGTATAAATATCTAATCACTATGTTGTCCACCTAAAATTAATATAATATTGTATGTCAATACTAATTAAAATATAAAATAATTAATTAAAATAAAATTTAAAATACTGTCATCACAAATGAGTCCTTACATAACTCATGAAGTCTGAATAATGTGTTTCTTGGTTTTGATAGTGTTGGGTTGGCCAAATCCGTTCAGATTTTTCTGTAAAATAAAAGACATATTTTTCATTTTTCACCAATAATTTTACTGATTTAGATATTTTGAGTATGTTGGCTATCTCCCACTATTGGCTTCTAATGGGTAGAGGCCAGGGGAGCTGCTAAACATCTTCCAATGCATAAGACATCCCCACAGCAAAGAATTATTTGGCCAAAATGTCAATAGTATCAATAAACTTCTCAAACCACTTTTGATACACTCGATCAGTCACAGCACATTCTCCATACACTGCACAAATCTCTCTTTTTTTGCATTTCAGTTATGTTTTTATCTTTCTTGAAATACTAAAGCATAATATGCTTTACAAGTTGCATAATTTCTTCCATTTTCAATATTAAAATGGTTGCACAAAAACTCGCCTATTTGGTAAGTTTTTTTTAGTGCACGCTGATATGAAAGTTGTCACAATAAAACCTAACAAAATTGTTTCGAATGAAGTTATGGACAACTACACACTACTACAGCCATCATATGGAAAAAACTAAATGAACTTTTTGCCAACCCAATAAAATATGTTAACATTGGGAGAAGCTGAGGGAAGGGCACAGGGGACTTTTCTATTAAGTTTCTGAGCAACCTTCTATGAATCTATAATTATTTCAAAATAAAAAGTTTAAAATTTTTAAATAATATTTAAACAGACTATTGAAATAATAATAATAATAATAAAAGCCAATGTCAGTTTTTGTAATTTTGCATTGAAAGGGACCCTAAAAATGCTATTGGAATTGTAAGAAACGGCCACACGGTGTCACTACTGCCATCGCCCTCTTAATTTTTTTTCGCCCCTGAACAAGACTTGTCATTCATAAAGAAAGAATTTTGTTTTCTTCCAAAAAAAAAAAAAAAAAATACTTTTTAAACTGCCACAGTCAAGCATAGTTTTCTTTTTTCTGAATGTGAGCATTTTGAAATTCTGATATCCCACTCTTTTTTAGGTGAAGACACAGAAAAACCTTAAGAAAATGAGTAGAGTTTAAGGAAAGCAAATGGGATATTCCAGAGAGGAACGTTGCTTCTCAAAATGTGGTCCGTGGACCAGTAGTACTGGTGTGGCCTAAGAATTTACAAGAAGTGCGAAACCCAGGCCCCAACCCAGACCTGAATTAGGTTTGTACCAGGTGCAGAGTGCCAGTGTGGCTGGCCAACAGGCAGCACTTTGAACAGTAATCTAGAAGACATCCACGGTGAAGGCCTGGGAAATATCAGCTGCTGCTGATACAATAAAGGCTTCCCAATTTGAAGCTCACTAAATCAGAATTTTAATTTTAACCTGGTTAATTATAATGTGCATAATTATATCCACAAAATAATGTTTGCATTATAGTATATGTGTACACACATAAAAATATAAATTGGGTTAAATGTTTATTATTATATATCAAACTTTGGCTCCAATCTTACAAAAAGAGATTGATGATAACTCATTATAGAAATGTAGGCCAAAACATTAATAATGGTTTACACTGACCTATTATTTTTTTAATAAAGTAATATGTTATTATTATTTAATAATTACTGAATTCCAAGAGTATGTCAGATGTTACCTCCTTTCCTTAGATTGGGGTTGTTAAGATGCATAAAAGCAGATAGTTTCAAATGTTACCAGGGTGCTCTCAGAATATTCTGAAGTAAAGTTTTCAGAGTGTAATGGGAAAACATTTTACTTTTTTTTTCCTCTAGCATTTTTACTTTTTAATCTTTTCATATTGAGATTGTTTAGATCCACTTCATTTTTTTCTTGCAGTTCACATTTCCATATCCTTGCTCTTAACTTTTGTTTTCAATCTATAATATTTTTCTGGGGTCTTTTGCTTTCTAAAATGTACTCTTAGTATGAATGGTCTTTGTCTATAAAATTAACAATTCCTCACTATTTTAGCTATTTTACTTCATAACATTTAAAAAATTTACTTAATTGCCTCGGAGCTGCTACTTTTATTTTTTAATTGTGGGGAAAAGCACATAACAAATATTTTACCACCAGAAGTGCTACTTTTGTTTGTAAACACATTGAACTTGGTTTAGCTTTCACTTCCTTGAAGGACACTTTGCTCCCTGGACACTAACATCTTATTGTTCACTTTCCCTTCCTTGTTTCTCTATTTTGCTCCCTAGCCTTTTCTCTGATCTTATCAGTCTCTTGTGTTTACTCCTGGGCTGATCACTTCTTCCCACCAACATCTCAATCACCACAGATGGATTGAGACTTAATAAGTGCTTGCTTTTCATAACTAAACATAAAATGTTACATGCATTGTTTTTGACTTGTATATCTTCCAAGAGACCGCAGGCTACACAGAAGTCTTTCAGGATGGCCTTTTACATTCTCTTTAGAATTTCTGTGCTGCAGACCAGTGGTCATGAAGGAGCATGTACATATTCCTACACGACTTCTTTCCATCTACCAACAAACTTCTGGTCTGCTAGACTTTGGATTAACTTCTTACTAGCAAACTCTCTTTTTTAGACAGTATGTATAGTAGCGGAAAATTTTCTCAGTAAATAGCTATCTATCAATAAATACTAATGTAGTCAAAATATTTATTGAATAACTGCATTCTAGTCACTGCAGAATACAATGTTGAGAAAGAGAAATAGCCCCTGTCTTCATGGAGCTTACAGTCTAGTGAGAGAGACAAACATGAATTAAATAATATGCAAACAAATGTAACCTTGCACTTGTATCCAGTTCTTAGAGGGAGGTACACCACTTGCTGAATGTCTGTATTGGGCAGACTTCACCTACTCTAGAAAATTAAAGATTTCCCTAAGAAAGTGTCACATGGGGGAGGGGGAAAACCTTGAGTTCAATTCTTCATGTGTTATAATGGAAACACTTTTGAGATATCCCAAAAGAGATGCTAAGCAGGCAGTTAACCACATAGGGTTGAGGCTCAGAGGATTGATCTGGGCTAGAGATATACATGCAAGAACCATTAGTGGATAAATAACAGTGGAAGCCAGAAATGTTAATGAGATTGAACAGGAGAGGACCAAGATCAGTTTATTTTCTTTTATGAGAAATACAGTCACCGTGTTGGACATATGTGCAATTCACTTAAAACTTTCTTCAGGTACCAGCACTTTTTCTTGGAAGAACCACCCTTCCCTGTTCCTTAGTGGGGTTGACAATATTCTCAGATCCAGAGGTGAGAATATAATTCAAGCCCAAGTCATCACTGCCTGACATGACTGTGTACAACATTATTGTATAACCACACAATTGTATAGCATTCCCCTGGCCTCAGTGATTGATTCAGGATGGTCATATGACCCAATAAGAGTCATTACGGTAATTTTGTGCGTGTGGGAATTTTTCTGAATGCAGATCTTTGTAGGGGTTGCTGAGAAGATCTCACGTGAGATCTGCTGACAGCTGTCTTGCCCCCACAAAGGGAGGACCTGCCTGGGAATGGAAAGCAGGGTGGGCAGATGGAGAATGAAGGGCTGTGGTGACACGGAGGCCAACTTTGACTAGATGATTAAGTTACATGAACTCACAAATTTGCTTTCTGCATTACCCTGCTTTAAGAAGGGTTCACTACTTAAGGATCACTCGCAACTAAAAAATTCCTGACATCCCTATTTATGAACTCCTTTAAAAAAATACTAGTAAAATGTTTGAGAAGGAACTGCTTCCCAAAGGGTATCTGAATCACTAAGCTATAGATACCCTGTTTAGAGGGACTTCATTGCTAGACTTTGATGTCCACCTATTTTAAAAAATGCTAAGTCACTGTAATGTGTACTATAGATAAAATTCCCTGATCAAAGCTGAGAAAAGCAATGTAGACTCCACTGATAGTATAGATGAGATGGAGAAAATTAACAGTTAAATTGAGAAGCATGGAAAGCTCTTACGAAGCCAGAATTTCTAAAATCTAGTTATATGTGTTTATTCTAGAAAAGAAACAGGAGATTTATATCTACCCTGTAATAAACGTGTGTGAAATGTACTCATATGAAAATTTTGGTTGAAATTTTTTCCCTCCAAAGGACAAAACACACACACACTGATATTTGGTTCTCTGCACATAAGCACCTGCAGCCAGGCATATGCTTCCAGAAACATCTCTTCTAATGAACACAAATGCCTTAAATAGTATGCTTGAAGGATTGAATGCTGAGAGTTAGGAAGCAGAGGTGGCTTAGGTTTTTAAATTTTTTACATTAATATTTAAAATGTATAGTACAAGAACATTACCATGATTTAGATTTAGAATGTATTCATATTTATTCCTTTTTGCAAATGTTTTTAAAATATGTTGACTTAAAACTTTGCTGTATACTTCCAGCCAAGATGGAGGCATAGGTAGATACTCTTTGCTTCCTTGCACAACCAAAAGAAGGATAACAACCAATTTAAAAACAAAAAACAACCACAACTGCCAGAAAATCAAACTGTATGGAAGTCCAACAACCAAGAAGTTAAAGAAACATTCATCCAGACTGCTAGAGGGGGCAGAGATGGGAAGCCAGGGTGGCGAAAACGAGCAATGAGGCAGCAGCTGGTGGACCAGGGTGAGCAAGGGACCAGACAGTCCCACATTCACATGCAGAGAAGTCAGGAGGAACAGCTGGGGAATGAGAGAGATGGCACAACCCAGGGTTCCAGCCCAGGAAACTAAAGTCTCAAAACCTCTGGCTGTAAAAATCTGTGAGGGTTATAGCAATGAGAGACACTCCAGCCTCACATGAGAATCTGTTGCAGGGGCCCACAGATCCTAGAATATACACAAGTCCACCCAGGAATCAGCACCAGGGCAGCACCACAAAGGGCACAATCTGCTTATGGAAAGAGAGGGAAGTGACTGAAAGCAGGGCAAGAGCCAAGCAAGTGTCATGTTCCCTCTCTGACCCCTCCCCAACATACATCACCATAAGGCAGAGAAGTGAGATGCCCCACCCTAGCAAATACCTAAGGCTCCACCCCTTACAACATAACAGGTACATTGAGACAAAGAAATATGGCCTAAATGAAAGAAGAGACCAAAATTCCAGAAAAAGACCTAAGCAATGAGGAGATAGCCAACCTATCAGATGCACAGTTCAAAGCACTAGTAATAAGAATGCTTACAGAAATGATTGAGTATGTTCACAAAATAGAGGAAGAAGTAAAGCCTAGGCAAAGTGAAACAAAGAACAATACACAGGGAACCAACAATGAAGGGAAGGAAACTGGACTCAAATCAAAGATTTGGAACAGAAGGAAGAAATAAACATTCAGCCAGAACAAAATGAATCAAACAGAATTCAGAAAGATGAAGCTCTCCTTAGGAAACTCCAGGACAACTTTAAACATTCCAATATCTGAATCATAGGGGTGCCGGAAGGAGAAGAGGAAGAGCAAGACACTGAAAACTTATTTGAAAAAGTAATGAAGGAAAACTTCCCCAGTCTGGTGAAGGAAATAGACATGCAAATCCAAGAAGCTCAGAGAGTCTCAAAGAAGTTGGATCTAAGGAAAAACATACCAAGACACATCATAACTAAATTACCCAAGATTAAAGATAAGGAGAGAATTTTAAAAGCAGCAAGAGAAAAGGAGACACTTGCGTACAAAGGAGTTCCCATAACACTATCAGCTGATTTCTCAAAAGAAACCTTATAGGCAAGAAGGGGCTGGAAAGAAGTATTCCAAGTCATGAAAGGCAAGGACCTACATCCAAGATTGCTCTATCCAGCAAAGCTTTCATTTAGAATGGAAGGGCAGAAAAAGTGCTTCCCAGATAAGGTCAAGTTAAAGGAGTTCATCATCACCAAGCCCTTATTATACAAAATGTTAAAGGGACTTAACTAAGAAAAATAAGAAGATCAAAACTGTGAACAGTAAGATGACAACAAACTTACAACTATCAACAATGGAACCTAAAAAAACAAAAACAAGAACAAACTAAGCAAACAAGTAGAACAGGAACAGATTCACAGAAATGGAGACCACATGGAGGGTTATCAGCAGGAAGCAGGTGGGGGGATAATGGGGGAAAAGGTACAGAGAACAAGAAGCATAATTGGTAGGTACAAAATAGACAGGGGGAGGTTAAGAATAGTATAGGAAATGGGGAAGCCAAAAAACTTTTATGCGCGATCCATGGACATGAACTAAGGGAGGGAATGCTGGAGGGAGGGATGGTGCAGGGTGGAGGGGGATAAAGGGGAGAATAAAATGGGACAACTGTAATATCATAATCAATAAAATATACTCAAAATTAAAAAAATAAAATTTTGCTATAAATAATTCTAGAGCAGCGGGTGTAGATTCTTGCTAAGTACATTTTATATCAAGTTAACAGAAGGGAATATAGCTTTGGATATATTTTTGGAAACATTCATGTGGTTACTCAAGGGAGGACATGTGCATCTTTTATATTTATGGTTTCAGCAAATTTCCTAATAAGCCTAGGCACCCTGCCAGAGGATGTAAGACTGTAAAATTTATGATTCTTGATCATATTTTGTTTTTTTAAGTTAGCAAAAAAACTTCCATTGATTCATTGAATCAAAGGAAGCCTGGCCCTGGCTGGGTGGCTCAGTTGGTTGGAGTGTTGTCCCATGCACCAAAACATTCCAGGTTCAACTCCGTCAGGGCACATAGTAGGTTGTGGGTCCACTCCCCAATCGGGGAGCATGTGGGAGACAACTGATGGATGTTTATCTATCTATCTATCTATCTATCTATCTATCTATCTATCATCTCTCATCTCTCATCAATAAGCATATCCCAGAGGGGAGGGGAGGAAGCCTCACAGCAGTTTTCTTTGAGGCAATAGCATCTTTTAAACTACAGGGTCAGAGATGAGTTCAATTCCTGTTTCATTTTAATTCTCATTTACAGATGCCCCAACAACCTTGCATGTTAAAAGAGAAAGATCTTGGACCTTACATCCCAACAGACCAAGCTCCCTTAATCTGTGTTTTTGTTCCTTGCTGTTCTGTAGCCCATTTCCCAAACCCCCATCTTAGGGGATCTTGAAACAGCATGTTTAATTTTAAGCGTCTTGAGTGTAGAAACCATGCACGACTTTTTGGATCCAGAAAACTGCCCTGAATATTGTTGCTGCTTATATCTGTTGAACAGATGAGCGGAACTCCCTGACTTCCATCGGTGATTCCAGAAAGACTAATTCCAGGTGGCTTAAATTCCATAGGCTGGAGGCAGTAAGAATTATGTTCAGGATTAACACCATAATCAGAGAGTAGGGGAAGGAAGAATCAACTGGAATAGGTATGGCGTGGAAGCAGACAGAACACATTCCCAACTTAGGGCAGAAAGAATAGGTGAAAGGATTGGACCTGGGTGTGGGACAGAAGCACTCCTGATTTCTTATGCTCCTTCACTTCCAGGTCTTGGACTAATTCTTTTTCTGAATTTTTATATTAATTTATTCTTTACTATATTTTTTCCATTACCATTTTTTCCCCTTACACCCCTCCCCTGCAGTCACCACACTGTTGTCCATGTCCATGAGTCCTTTTTCCTTTTTGCTCAATCTCTCCACCCCTTATCCCCCTTTTTGCTGAATATTTAAGCTATCTCCCAAAATAACAAGCAGGGAACTGTGGGACACATTGTGGCATTAAACTTTGTATCAAATTCGGGCTGAGAACCAAAGGAACTCACTTCAGAAGATATGCTTTCCTACCAGTGAGCACAGTATCCTTCGGGAGAGTTCCTAAGAATTACTAGGAAAAAATGCAGACAAATGTAATACAAACTCTATTGTATAATCTCCCAAATTATTTACATATCTGCTCCTTTTTTTCTTGAATGATTAGAGGTCTCTTGCTTTATACAATGTTTAGAAGCTAGCTTGCACATAGCCATACATTGAAACTGATGTCCAGGCGAGGAGCCCATAGGTCAACTTTTTAGAAGCCATTTTTCAAAGCTAAAGAGCATATGATAAATACCAGAGAAAGTGGAGGGGAACCTGCAAGGCCAAATAAGGGAATCCAGTCAATATTTTGTGGCTGTCTTACAATTCAGCATTTTGTCAAAGCATAATTTTGAAGTAGTATAGTCCAGGTGACTCACAGTGATTGTTCAACTCACTTGATTATTCAAGAAGGAATGTATCAATATTAAACTTTTTAATGATGCACATTGAGGTTCCAGCACAGATTCCTGTATGAGTACTGACAAAATTCCATGTGTGTGGCTTGTCCAAGTGTCATGCGGTCATCTGGCAAACAGATAGCTTTTATCTTTCATGTTCTGAGTGCTATAACATTAAAGGTTTTCTTTTCTTTTCTTTTTTTTTTGCACAGGTGAGTCATATTCTCAAACAGATCATCTTTATTATTCTTTCTTATTTGAGGCTGTCCCTGTGTCAATCTAGTTTTGTAGGTAACACTGTGACAATGGTCCCTAGATTGAGGGTGTCTTTCCTAGGCTCCATTTTTAAGCCAGTGACTCTCAAGCATTTTTTCCACCTTAGTGCACCTAAGAGACCTGCCATCCTTTCACCATGCCCCTCAAAAACAGTTTCTCTGAAGGCAGTAATTCCCTGAGAGACTGGGGAGCATGCCTCACAACCTCAGGGGGTGCAGGTGTTCCTCCCCGCTCCAAATATTATGGTGGAAAGTTTAATCCATTCATTAGTCAAAACCTCTTGGGAAAAGTAATGGCTAATGAACACCCTCTCTGCCAGATGCCTTTACATACATGTTATTCACTCCTTACCATGCCAAAGGGATCATTAGTCACATTTAGAGGTGACAAAGTCAAGACCCTGAGATATAAGAAACTGGCCCAGCCCATCAGAGTAGGGAAGGAGCGAGTTGGGACTTAACCTGTGTTCCCCAAACTCCAAAATCCCTCTCCTTCCACCATTGTGCTATCTCTTCTACCAACTACTTATATCTTAGATGTTCACTGTCTTAGTCCACTTGAGCTGCTCTAACAGAATACCACAAAGTGGATGGCTTAAACAACAAATGTTTATTTTTCTCAGTTTTAGAGGATGGGAAGTTCAAGATCAAGATCTGGTGTCTGGGGTGACCTTCCTCTTGCCTTGCAGATGACCATCTTCTAGCTGTGTTCTCACATGAGAAATCATCTCTCTCGTGTCCCTATTACAAGGGCACTAACCCCATTCAGTAGGGTTCCACCTCCATCACCTAATCACCTCCCAAAGGCCCACCTCTTAATATTGCATTATCACATTGGTGGGTACGATTTCAACATATAAATTTGGGGTGGGGAAACACAAACATTCAGTCCATAACATTTATATTGTATTTATTTGGAGGAGTTTGAGAGAGTGTGGTATTTATAACAATAAAGAGCATCTTTTTCCTTTGGAGGGAACTTGTGATGTGAACACATATTAAAAAATACACTTTTGTCATATTTGCAGTCCAGTTTCAACTGAGAATCACAGAGAACTTTACACATAAAACAGAACCACCACTACTATTACTGCCTAGGTGTAGGAGCTGCTGTCCAAAGACCCCAGGGCCCAAGAAGAAACCACCTCCAAAGTTCTAGACAAGTGCTAGGAGAGGGGGTTCTTTTTACTAAAATACGTAATTTGGTACCCAGCTACAAGGAAAACTAGGGCAACCAGAAGTCATTTTAAATGCTGACTCAGCCCAGCTGGTGTGGCTCAGGGGATTTGCTGGCCTGAGAACCAAAGGGTCACTGGTTCGATTCCCAGTTGGGGCACATGCCCAGGTTGTGGGCCAGGTCCCCAGTAGGGGTTACACAAGAACATTGTTTCTCTCCCTCTTTCTCCCTCCCTTCCCCTCTCTCTAAAAATGAATAAGTAAAATCTTTAAAAAATACTCAGAAGACTAAAATCACAAACTAACATAACATGTCTTAGGAAAAACAAAACCTATATAAAAAGAACAGCCCTATTTTGCCTTTTCTTTAGAATACAAATGTTCTCATCATACAAACTTTACAAATACATACATATGGATGATCTGGACTGGATGGGACTGATGTAATCCCAAGGGTACTTATAAAGGAAAGGAGAAAGCAGGTGAGTCAGAGAAGATGTGACAACAGAAGCAGAGTCAGAGTGATGAATCATGAGAAAGGCTTGACTGACCACTGCTGGCTTTGAAGGTGGAGCAAGGGACTGTGAGCCAAGGAATGCCGGAGGCCTCTAGAAGCTGGAAAACACAAGAGAACAGATTCTCTTCTAGAGCCTCCAGAAGGAACTAGCCCTGCTAACATGTTGACTTTAGCCCAGTGAAACTCATTTCTGACAGTAGACCTATAGAACTTTGAGATACGTATGTGTTGCTTACTTAAGCCACTATGTTTGTGGTGATTTGTTACAATGGAATAGAAACTAATACAAACCCATTGAGCTTTTTTTTGTACCAGCAGAAGAATGTCCAACTTCATGTGGCTTTTTATACTCTTTAGGGCCTGGGCCTTTCTCATCTGGTCTCATTTCCCTGACATCCCACCCAGCACTCTGTGGTCCAGCCATCCCAGCCTTTCAGAATGTCCTGACTTAAATTTTTTCCACTCTCTTCATATACTCATGGAGCTAGTTACCTCTTGTTCATCCTGCTGATCTTAGCTCCAAGGTTCCTTTGTATATCCATTCAAGAAGTGGCTATGGAATGCTAGGCACTATTCTAGGGGTAGGGATACAGAAAAAAAACAGGAAGGGTGTTTGCTCTCTAATGGGGGTGGAGGCAGACCATCCATAAGTACCCAAGTGAGCCCTGGCTGGTGTGGCTCAGTGGATCGAGCACTGGCCTGTGAACCAGAAGTTTGCTGTTTTGATCCCCTGTCAGGATACATGCCTGGGTTGCAGGCCAGGTAGTGCAAGAGGCAACCAACCAATGTTTCTCTTGCACATTGATGTTTCTCTCCCTCTCTTTCACCTCCTCCTAAAAATAAATAAGTAACATATTTTTAAAAAAGTACCCAAATGATTAAATGCGGTCATTCCAGGTAGCAATGACTGATTAAAAGAAGACAAGTTGGGTACGATGTTAACAAGCAATTTTAGATGGGCTGTCAGAGTAGGCCTTTCCAAGAGAAGGCATTTGAGCTGAGACTTGAGTGATGAGCAGCCTCTGGTCAGGAGAAGAATCTCTCCCTAGAGGGGTCTTCCCTAAGGCCACAGCCCTATCAGCTCTCCAAGAATGTTTGCCACAGCACTTCCCTAGTGTTAACGGACTGAATTGTGTCCCCTTTGAATTTTTATGTTGAAGCCTGAACTTCTGATATGATTGTATCTGCAGATAGGGCCTCTATAGGAATCATTAAGGTTAAATGAGGTCATAAGGGTGGAGTCCTAAAGCATTATGATGGTTTTTCTTATAAGAAGAGAGACACCAGGGGTGGCTGCCTTCAAAGGAAAGACAGTGTGAGGACACAGTAAGAAGGTGGCCATCTGTAAGGAGAGAGATGTCACCAGGAGCCAACCCTGCCTACACCTTGATTTTGGACTTCCAGCCTCCAAAGCTGTGAGAAAATAAATTCTTACTTAAGCCAACAGGTCTTTGGTATTGTCATGACAGCCCAAGCAGAATGATGCACCTGGTTTGTAAATCTGCATCACTTGGACCACTATAAGAGCCATCTGGCTTAGTCTCCCTGCTCCTCTCGTGCTTCCCACAACTCAGTCTCTACACAGTAGCTAGCCCAAGAGAACTTTCTAGAATGTAAACCAGATCAAGGCATTTCCAGTTCAGACTGGTCAGTAGCTCCTATGTCACACAGAACAAACTACAAATTCCAAATCATGCCCCTCTCTGCCTTTCAGACCTTTCTCCCCTTGCACACACCAGCCACATAGGCCTTTTTGTTGCTCCAGCCTCAGGTCCTTTGCATGTGCTTTTCCCTCTGCTAGGGCACATTTCCCATCTCAGCTCTGCTGCTATTCTTAGAGGTCTTCCCTGCAGCATCTCCTCCTCCCCCTTCAGTCCTTTGATCACCGTCACATCTCCCTGCTTTATTGTTTTGGTTTTCACTGTCCCAAATGGTCTTCTTTGTGTCCTTTTGGTCCACACCCCCATTCCACATCCATTCATGCGGCAGGGACTTTGACTTACCCACTGCTGAGTCCCAGAGCACAGTGAGGGTCTTGCCCCCAGGGGCACCTGACTGTTGAAAACATAAGTGGAAGACCCAGCATTTGGGCAGGGACTTGGAGGACAGAGAGCCAGACCCTCCAAGGGTCGGAGGCTGTCTCTCCATCCCAGAGTTGTCACTGAACTCCATGCTGCCTCACATCTGTAGAAAGGGCGACAATAATTGTTGTTTTGATGTTCCACATTGTTACTAATCGAGTAGGAAGCACTAAATAGTACTTTCTAAATAGTCTCTCCGGGAAGGCTCCCTGATACCCGAAACTAGGTTAGTTCCCTGCTAGACGCAGTTCTAACCCCGGAGCCGCTGACTAGGAAAAAAATGCACAAGTCGCACATGAATTTGAATGATGCATCCACTCCCCAGCAGTTAGCAGTATTAGGGCGTCTCGGACGACCTGTCCCCTTTATCGGTCAGTCTGGCGGCCCAGGCCAAGGCTGACCGCAGACTCGATTCTGGGACCAGCCCGCGATCAGCTGAGCCGAGGGTCGCTACCGCCTGTGGCGGTCCCTGGCCCCAGTCCCCGCCCGGCCCGACGTGGCGCCGCGGACAACCCAGGCACCGACGCTCGCCGACGCAGCCAATGGCGGCGTCTCCCAGGCGGCGGGCGCGGCCTCCCGCCGCCAGAGGGCGCTGCGAGGGAGCAGGGGAGCCGTCGCTGCTACCGATCGCAGAGGGACGCTGTGAGCAAGCGCCGGGGCAGCCACAGCCACCACCACTGCTGTCGCCCGTTCCTTTGCGTGCTGCTGCCGCCTACCCGCCCGCTGGCCGGCGCGCCCATCTCCACCGGTAAGTGGGCACCGCCGGGGAGCCGCACCCCCATCATCTACTTAGTCCGAGCGCCCTGCTCCCCGACACAACGCCCCCGCCTGGCGCGCGCCCGCTGCCGCCTCGTGCTCGCGCGCAGCCGGTAACGGACCCCGGGCGGGGGAGGGGTGGCACGTACGGTGCCCCTAGGCAGCACGGAGGGGGCGGGAGGCGGCGAGCGCTCCACCACAAAGGGCCTACGGGGGTGGGGAAGGTCCGGGTGCGCGCTCCCGTTCGGGCTACGGATTGTCGGGCGGATATGGGCGCGCGCGGGGTCCCTGGGATGCCCTCCCCTTCCCTTCTGTTTCGGGGCGTTGGGGGCGGGGGGGCCTCAGTCTGGGGCGCGGCCCCGGGAACTGGGTGAAAAGGGCTGCTTCTCCCTTCCATACCATGACTGCATGCATTTCTGTTCGCCAGGTACCTCCTCTCTGGTTATTTAACAAAAAAAAATTTTTTTTTTATTGTGTCTGGTTCGGTGGTCGCGGTTCCCCCTAGTTCAGTGTCTTGGATTTAGGGGCGCGAATGCACGCCGAGTGCGTAGTTTATTTATTTCGGGTTAATACCTTTTTTTTTTTTTTGCGCGCGGGACACACATCGAGAAGGCGCGACTACTGGTTTCTTGTCTTTATTGTGGTTGCGGAAACTGCCCCATTTTAGGTGTCTGTAATCCACCCTTAAAGAACGAGGACCTGTCAGTTGCCATTAACGTGAATTTCCTGTCGGGGATGGTCATTGCAGGGGTGTGGTCAAGCTGAAAAGCGCTGGCTGGGTCCGGGAGAGTTGCGCCTGCGCCCTGATTGGGTGGCTTTATCAGTAGTTGGTGTTTTTTTTTCTGTTCCCTCAAGATTAGGAGTGAAAGAAGGTACCTGCCCTAGGTATTTTAAGAGCAACGAACTGCTTGAACTGGACCTTCGCTGCCCAGGAAGGTGGCCACTGGAATGTGGTCACTTGCAGTGTGGCTGGACCAAATTCTGGTGAAAAAGACAACACACCTGAATTTAAACTTAAACACTTAGTATGGGGGGGTGTGTGAAACATCTCATTTATAATATTTTCATGCTTAAATAATACATGTTGATAATATTTTGAATATGTTGGGTTAGCTAAAGTATATTAAAAGTGTCAGCAGCTTCCTTTTACTTTGCTTAATGTGGCTACTTGAAAATTTAAAATTAGATAGATATGTGGCTTGCATTATATTTCTGTCGGACAGAACCAGTGAATGGGGCAGGAGTGGCTGGGAGCCTGTGCCATTTGCTTATCCTGTCCTGCTTTTCCGATGGCAGACGGACTCCTGTTCTATAGGTGCTCCAGGAACCCCCCTGCCTTTTTCTTGTCTCCCTCAGCGGAATTTAACTGTTGTACTGATTGCGTAATAAGATCTTGTCCTAATATGCAGAATAATTCAAGTTAGTGGACAGAATTTTCTTGAAGATTTTTCTTGCTGCGTATGTGGTGTACTGGAGTCTGGAAATAGTCATAAAAGGTTCAACTCAGAACCAAATCATGAGTTATTGAGGCTGAATATTTTCAGTATTTTCATATGTTCTGCTGAGAGAGCATGTTAATCTGCCGGGCCTCTGCCCCCTAAATAAACTGGAGAGCTCATGCCTTCCTCCAAGTCATTGTGACTTTTGCTTGGGAGCTGGCTCATCCTGCTCTGACCTTCCCATTCCTCAGATAGAGTCCATTTGTGCACATAAAAATGGTGGCTGTCAACTGCATTGTACCACAATTCTATATTTTTGATTAACTTTAAAACCTGCCAATTTGGTGGGCTGAATCGATGCTATCGTGGGAGAGAATGAGGATAGACTCTCAGCTCTAGGAATGGTGACAGTGGTGGCTGGAAAGTTTTGCACTTTCCAGTAAAGGACTAGGTAGAAACAAAAGATGTCTGTATCCTGTTGCCTCACTCTAGAATGGGCTTTCTAGAATAAGTGTGATGTGTGGAAACTTGTTTTCTAGTTTATATCTTGAAGTGTTTTGCTTTAATGAAAATACTTCTCCAGAATTTTAGGATTGGAAGTAAAATTTGTTTTCTCTGACGTGTGAGATATTTCTAAATTAAGAAAAAATCTTTGGATAATATTTTTAGAGGGGAGAAATATGAAAATATTAATCCAGAAGTTTGAAAATGGATGCTTGTGATAATACATGTTTTAATTCAGAGAGGCAGAGAGAGACAGACACACACAGACTGACTTATTAAGTGAGGTGATATTCTTTGCCGTGAAGGAACAAGCTTACTTATCCTTACCAGGTTTTGCCCCAACAAGAAATTTGCTTTTTAAATTTTGTTATGAGTTTAGCAACATGTTGTTTAGTTAATTAATATTCATTGATTTCACATACCTTGTTTAGCCTCAGGAACCATGTACTGGAACAAGTTACGAGAGAGGCAGCAATTTTTCTATTTCAATAGTAATAATAACAGTAAAAATAGAGCCTTTGTATTTTTGAGCCTCCTGAATTTGGAGCAAGATATTAATTGGCCTTTGGGAAGACTTCATGTGCAGTCCCTGGGCATGTCACCGACAGTATGCATGACTCTCTCGCAAGCTGTCTTAAAGACTTCACTTTTTTGTTGATTCCTCCCATACAGAGTTGGTATATGGGGTGAGATGTGCCCTGTGCCTTAGCAGGCCTGGGCACTGTAGGGGACCATTGTCACATGTATCACATGTATCTGACAGTGATTTCAAAATGAAAGTCTGGGGGGTGCAAAAATATGAAATTACTTTTCTGATGTTGTTTAGCACAGCTTCTATCACCACCTTTTCCTTTTCAGTGAAAGGGAAGAATTGCCTCATAAAGTATCCAGTAGGAGAGACAGAGTTTCAAGAAAGTGGCAGACCATCTGTAATGATGTTTCGTTTCCTGGGTTTGTAGTCAAGGAGAGTTATTTTGTATCCATATGCTTTTTTGTATGTGTTACCAGAGTGAGCTAATGACTACTTTTTATTTGTTTGCTTGCTTGTTTATGCCATTACACAGAGGCTTGGGTCTGATACAGGTGGGTAATTAGAATTTTCACTTGAAATTTAGGAATATCTTTTAAGGCAAAAATACAAGCACAGTTCCATGTGCCCTGGGGCGCTTTCTCTGGTCCTGTGTTAGAACATCTTGTAAATAAGGCCTTGTAATATTTTTCCTTGTATCTAAATACATTATAGTAAGGGCAGAGCCGATTTCCATGTAAAGATTTTCCCTGGAGTGGTATCCTGACTCACTGTGTCCACTGCATTCCTGTGCAAACCCTCTGCTTTGTATAAATTGCTTTAAATTATGGCCCTTGAATATGTGCGACACTGTGCGGGCATATATTTATTTTGTTCCTCTTCAGTGGGTTTCAAGTACCCACCTGTCTGTCAGAGCTGTACAGTCTTTGAGAGCCCAGCCTAATGCCAACTCAGACATGCTCCTCCTCCTCCAGTGGCACTGGCTCTTACATTGCAAGAGTGTGATGGGTGTGTTCAGGCTTGGACTGGCTTTGAAATCTGGCTCTATCTCTTGGTAGTTGTGTTATCCTAGACTGCTTGTGTCACTTCAGTTTCCTTATAGGATCTATGTTTTAAGGTTATTATGAGGATTAAATGACTTCATACATGTGAAGCACTTAGAAGAGTGCTTGGCATGTAGTAAGCGCACCAAGGGTTAGCTCTGATTTCTGTCTGTGCCATTTGCTGCAGTCATATTATACTTACCTTGGTGTCTTCTGTTAATGGAGGGTACTTTCTGAAGTTACCATGGAAGGCCAAGATTTCATGGGAATGGATACATTGTCCAGTTACCAGCTCTGTACATTGTACTAGACTTTAGTCTAATGAGTTTTACCTAACAGGCCTGAGTAAATACTTAAAGGAATTATAATGAAGATCCAGGGTACTTTTTGTTCTTACATAAAACTTTAGAATGAGTAACAATTTTAAAATCAGCTGGTTCCAGAAAGATGGTGTTCCAGCCTGCAGGAGTTTAGTTAATTTAATAAAATTCATATATAATTGAATTTCTTGCTTTAAAATGTACTGTTGAAAGCTTTCCCAGATCTCCCCCCTCACACACCATTTCCTTTTCATTTAAAGAGAAGGAGGTGGGTCTGACTTGCTTTTCCCCTGGCATCGCTGCACTGCTTCAGGAGTCTTACACAGTTTCAGGTTTTTCCTCTCTGTCTCTGGTTGATTTACTCCCCAACTTGTTTCTCTGCAAGGTTGGGGGCAGAATCCCCTATAGAGAGCTCTGCTTCTGTCCAGTCATTTCCTCCCAGGCACCCCCCTTTCTGGAGCTTACCTTTTTTGTGAACAGTTTTTACCAGGTTTTAACTCTGGGGCCTCTCAATTTTGCATTCATTCTTCCATTCAAGTATTCGTTGACCTGGTCCCAGCTATTGTGATACAATCAGGACTAAGAAAGGCAAGGCACCTCTTGAAGTGAATAATGGGGCCAGAGTGGGATGTGGTGACAGTTTAGGGTGGTAATGGAAGGCCTCTAAAAGTGACATTTAAGCCAAGACTCCAGGATGAATAGGAGCCAGCTCTGCAGACCTGGGAAGTGTGTTATGGGCAGAGGGAACAGCAAGCACAATGGCCCAGAAGCACAGAGCCCTCATTTTCGGAACACACTGAAGGCCAGTCTGATAGGAGCTGAGTAAGCCAGTCGGGGTGAGGTTGGCGTGAAGAGAGTGTTGGGAGGTTATCCTTCCCAGATCTGGTAGGTCAAGGTCAGGAATCTAGGTTTTCTTCTAAGTGCTTAGGCAAGCTGTTGCAGAATTTTAGGCATGGCTATAATAATCAATTTCTGTTTTTAAAAGAGCATTCCTTTTAGTTTAGTGTAGGAAACGAATGGGGGAGGGGCAGTGGAGAGGCCTAGAGCTGACAACAGAGGCTGAGAAAGGAGGATGTTGCGACATTTAGGACATTCAGATGAGACGATGTGACTCAGGCAAGGAGGCTGAGTGGCCAGATTTGGGATGCCCCGCACCTATTTTGATGGTGTCTCTGGCAGGCTTTGTCAGTGGATTTTTTGGTTGTGGAATGTGAGAGGAAGAAGAGTGTCATGCCAGGTTTCTTGTTGGAGCAACTGGCCAGAAGGCGGTTTCATTACTGACAAGGTTAAGATTGGGCAAAGGGTTAGGACTGGGAGGAGGGTAGAGGATTAGAGCCATTCAAGTAGACGTGCTGAATAAAAGCCACAAACAGCCCCAGAATTTCCTATATGATAAAGTTGGCCTAGAGGATCTTTTTATAAATGAAGTTTGGGCAACTGGGTAGCTATTTGTGGGGGGCATACTGTCTGTATCTCTATATCACTCTTTACATAAACTGGTGGATTGATTTTTTAAAAAAAAATATATGTTTAATGAAAGAATACAAGTACTAGAAGAAAACATGGATAATTATTTTCTAATCTCAGAGTGATGAAGGTGCTTCTGAGTATGTCAAAATCCAGAAGCCATAAAAGAAAACACTGATAAATTCAGCTACTTAAAAATATAACTTCAAAAAGTATGATAATCAAAGTCAAAAGATTGGTATCAACTTGGGGAAAATAATAGTAATATCACAAAATATTACTTGCCTCAACGTAGAAAGAGCTTCCATAAATAAGAAAAGCTCAGCCTGGAAGAAGGATGGCAAAGGATCTGAGCAAACAAAATTCACAGAAGAAGAAGTGCAGATGGCTCTTAAATATGAAAAGATGTTCAGCCTTACTGATGATAAAAACACAAAAACAAAAACCACCACACCGTCCCACTGTTTCTCACCTCCTGGTTGACAAAGATGAAAACATTCGATGATTTCTGGTGAAGCTGTGAAGTCGCCACCCTCAAGCACTGTTTCTAGGTAGGGTCATTTGGTGTAACTTGGCAATAGCTGCCAAAATAAAGATATGCGTATACCCTTTACCTTAGAGAAACAATGTAAGGATACACATATGTGAAATGCCTTGTGTGTCTGGTGAATGTTCAAGATTGGAAGCAACCAAAATGTCTATCACTAGGGACCTGGTGAAGTTACGTTCCAACCACATCCTGGAGCAGGCTACACTGCTTACAGATAAAGCAGCTTTGTAGGTACCGATATGGAATTACCTTCTATGTTGGGTACTCTGTGAAAAAAGCAAGGTGCAGAACATGTTAGGAGCCCCAGCAGGTATAAGAAAAATAACATAACGCATGGGCTATGTTTAACTTTTGTTTTGAAATAATTATAGACTTCCAGGAAATTGCAAACGTGTATAGTGTTCCGTGAGCCCTTCATCTACTTCCTTCAGTGGTGCCATCTTGTATAATGAGTGTGATATGAAAGCTGGGAAGACGACACTGGTGTAGTGCTGTTAACCAACACAGACCTCACTCGGTCCTCACCAGTTCTGACGTGTACTCGTGTGTGTGGTCTGTGTCTGTGCGGACTGTCCCGTGCACAGATAGAGTCATGTAACCACCACCACAATCAAGATTCAGTATTGTTCCACAGACTGTCTCTGTCAGGTCACAGAAGAGACTTGGTAACGGCGGTCGATTGCCCTCAGGAAGGGCAAATGGTTGGGTAAGTGACAGGGTCAGGCGGAGACATTTCATTGTCATAATATTAAAATACTACTTTAAAAACAGGTTGCGATGTCATGAGACATCCAGATATGACTGTCACATCAGTAGAGGGTATCCAGCTCTGCCTGGGGATGGGCTCCGGAGTGTCGTGGGCCCTAGATGAGGATCTTTAACATCTGGGCAGTGTGGGAGGACCCTGAGGGGAGAATGTAGCTGGAGGAGAGAAGCAGGACTGATGAAGCCCCAGGGCTCTCACATTTAGAAGTCAGCTGGAGGTGGAATCCCAGTTTCAGGAAGGAAGTGGACACCTGTCATGTGTTGCTGAGTTTGAAAAAGAAAAGTAGCTGTTGATTAATTTTGTCAAATTCTTTCTACTTTAAAATTGAGGCCAAATTTTAAGTTGATCCAAAAAATAAAATGGTATGTAAAGCACAGATCTTTTTCTTCCAAAATGGGAGGTGGGGGAAGCTTATTTCACAGGTAAAACTAGTATGTGTTGAAAAAAATCAGACCATTGGTTGCCTGGGGCAGGGGGTGGGGCAGGGATGGGCTGCGGAAAGGGCAAGAAGAGTGATTGCAAAATAATGCTCTGTATGGTGACTGGGGTCTGGGCTACAAGAGTGTCAAAACTTTCCTTAAAACTGGTGCATTTTACATTAAGAAACCGAAACAAATGTTGAACTCTAGGTTATGATATGTATGCTTTAGTGATGAATTATAATCGATGAATTCAATATAACTCATTTTGCAATTTACCAAAATAATGTGGGTTGATAGAAGGACAGAAGGATGGTCAGATGTATAAAGACAGCAGATGTGATCAGTATAGCAAAAATATTAATTGTAGCCCTGGCCAGCGTGGCTCAGTTGGTTGGGCGTTGTTCCACAAGTAAAGGGTCAATAGTTTGATTCCTGGTCAGGACACATGCCGGGGTTGTGGGTTTGATCCCTAGCTGGGGTGCATGCAAAAGGCAATTGATCAATGTCTCTCTCACATTGATGATTCTCTCCCCCCTCCCCTCTCTAAAAATAAGTAAAATCTTTAAAAAATATTAATTGTGGAATGCAGGTACCTTGTAGGTATATTGTATGCATTGTGAAATTTTTTTTAACTTTATTGTGAGTGTAAAAATTTTCATAATAAAATTTTGGAGGAAAATTACAGAACATGTAATGTTCTGTCATATGTTTAAATATTACCTAATATTATGCTCCCGAACCTTTAAACGTTAAAGGAGACATATATTTCATGCTATTAAGAGTCTGCATCTGATTTCCTCTTACTCATTTGAGTTGTCAGCTCTTTGTCACCTACTCTTTGTCCCTAAGAGGTCCAGGTTCAGGGTTTTGCTGCATTTTCTGGGGAATTACCCAAGAGTCCCTTATTAGCCAACAGATTGCTAACAAATCTGTTGGCTAACAGATTTACTTTTTGAGTGAATCACCTGGGCTGGACAGAAGTGGGGAGAAAGGTATGGTCTTCAGTGAAGCGAGGGAACAACAGTTCTTTGCTTTGGTGTCTTTGCTTTTGTCCCAGTCCTTCGGGCTTGACTGCCATGAACCCCAAGTGCTGCTCTGTCTGGGTGCCTTTGAGTTCTCAAGCGCTGACTTTGAGTTGGCCCTGCTTTAAATAAAATAGGAAAAAAAAAAAAAAAAACCCTTGGGGGTCCCTAAAGTCATCTTTCCAAGGAAGGGTTCAGAGGCTACATAGGCTTTTTTAAAAAATACTTTATTTTTTTCCAGATGTAATTAAAAAAATGTTTTAATGGAATTCAGTGAAAAGACAGTGTCCCATCTATTCCTGCGCTGCTATAGTTTCTATGATTCCATCTGGAGGTTTTTTTGTTTTGCTTTGTTTTTTAAACAAACAAAGAAACAAATAGAAAACCGAGTCATATTGTGGGAGTTGCTCCTTGCCTCTTTTTTTTTTTTTTTTTAACCCCAGCACCATCTATTCCCTGTTTCCTTTTTGATAGGTATTGAGTTAAGTTGCAGACTTATTCTCTTACAAATAGTGCCTCCTTAAATAACTTTGTACATACAAGTATGAAACCATTTTTTTTTATCATGGAAATAGTCAGACCGGTACCAGTGGGAGGGCAGAACTAACCCCCACGTTCCTCCCCATTGTCTGGCAGGGACAGTTACCTGTATTTTTAGCCTCCTTGTTTCATTTCTGCCCATTCATTCTTTTTAGGCTAGACTATCTTAGACACAAATTCCAGAAATAAAGCCATTTTACTTCAGTGTAACAGGCTTTTTAAACTTTTCATTTTGGAAATGTTCAAACTTACAAACTAGAGAGAGTATTTGAAAAAAAGCCTTGCACTCTCCCTGGTTGTCAGTGTTCTGCTGTTTCATCGCCATGCCAACCCCCCTTTTTATTTGCTGGAGCATTTTAAAGCAAATTCCAGATGTCATATCCTTTCATATGTGAACACTTCAGTTAAGTACCAGCTTTTAAGTATGAGATTGAAATATTTAAAACTGACAGTTTTTTAAAGACAAAAAAAAATTGTACCAGTTGTCAGCCTTTGGGGCATTCCAACCTTTGTCCTCGCCTCTCCACTTTGAAAACGTAGACTTAAAGATAAAACTGCAGTGGTAAGCAGTAATGAAACTAAAACAACGTCAGCCATGTATTGAAACATGGGTGCAATTTCTCTGTCACGTGGGTCCAAGTACGTGGTTTATGTGGTAGGATGTGTTCTTAGGCTTAGATCTCAGTGGTTCTCATCCCAGGGTGAATTGCCTCACCCTCTCCCTCCCTCCCTGACCCTCCGGAGGACCTTGAACAGTATCTGGAGATATTTTTGGCTATCAAAAAGGGTAGGGGAAGGAATGCTACCTGCATGTCATGGGTGGAGACCGGGGATGCTGCTGACATCCTGCAGTGCACAAAGGGCCGTATCCCTCCCCAGCTGCTGAGCTTGAGAAACCCTAGTTTAGGACGTTGGGAGATGCTCTTTTATCACAGATCTAGTCCCTGTGGTCCTCCTTTAACTTGTGGTACTCCTTTAACTTGCTGTGAACTGCCTACTATTAGTGGGGTTAGATACAACCACAATGATACATGCTGACATTTGCCAATGTTACATGAAAGGCAAACTTTTAACCTTCCAGAAAATTCCAGTTGAAGTAAATTTATTTAAAGCATTTATTTTATCAGTTGTGTCAACAGGATTATTTCAGAAGTTTTTGTAACAAAATAAGTGTAAAGGTTTAGAGTGTGCTCACAAGGAAGTCAGCCTCCCTCAGAGGCGAGCGGATGTGAAACCTTTCACTTCTGGAGAGCGTCCAGAAGCAAAACAAGGCCGGACTGTTCTAGTAGCAGCCTACGTGTACGAATGGGAAGGGAAGCAACGAAACCTGAAGTTGGAGGCAAGGAGAAAAGCGGGGAGGAGAGAAATGACTTTTTCATGGACATTATTTTGAAGGAGCCTTCAAAATCTGCATGGCTGTTTAACCTAAAGGAACATGAAAATGTTATGCTGTGTGAGCTGGACAGTGGGGGCCACACAGATAACTCAGAGATGGTTCTTGGCTTTGGGGACCCAAGAGTCAAGTCAGCATAGATGGATGTGTCCACAACAAATTGTGTGATAAGACCTCAAATGATGGGTGTTTCAACTGGGGTCCTGGAGCCAAGCTGCCTGATGTAATTTTGTCTGTTTTTTCTTTTCAGCTTGCTCACTTAGAAAGTGAATGTGTGGGATAACATGTCCAGTGTGTCCGAGGAGAGAAGAAAAAGGCAGCAGAACATTAAGGAAGGGCTACAGTTTATACAGTAAGAGCTTAATTAATACCTGTGTTCTCATCCCCTACTAATTTTTAAAATTTTCTTTCTTTCTTTCTTTCTTTCTTTTTTTTAAAATTTTCACCCAAGGATATGTTCACTGACCTTAGGGAGGGAGAGTGGTGGGTGGAGGGGAGAGAGAGAAACGTGGATTGGCTGCTCCCCTCCCCACTCTCTGCATGCACCCTGAGAGGGATCTAACTAGCAACCCAGGCATGCACCTTGGCTGGAAACCGAACCCGCAACCTTTTTGGTGCATGGGAGAGTGCTCCAACCAACAAGTCACACAGTCAGAGCCTAACTTTTTTATGTGGCTATACATTTTGCAGAGATTAAGAAATCTTTAGTCATGTATTGGAAGTCCCACTAATTTGGATTAGAAATTTTTATTTTTGTTCCAGCAATAATTTTTGCTTTTGTACATTTGATTTCTTTGTGTTCCAAAGTGGGTCATACTGTCACTGATTTCTGGGCCAAGATCTTTTAGGATCCTTGAGAATGTTAGACTGAAGAATTTGAACCTAATCTTGTGAGAACAATTCTGATGAATGAAAATGAACATCTGTCAACACATGAGGCTTTTGTGATGGAACGTTTCTGTTGAGAAGCTCAGTTTCTAACTGACCTTTGTAAGGCATGTCAGTGACCAGACAGTTGTGGCTTGGGTGGATGTATCCTTGAAGAAGTCCTCTCTGTTCTTCCTGGGAAGGAGACAGTCTTCTCCTTATACTATAGATATTGGATCAAATAGGATTAGTGGTTCTGTACTATTTTAAAACATTTTTGGCATGTGAAGAATTAGGCCTTTTCATAGCAGTAGATTTGAGAAGAAAATGTACGTAGTCAAGAAAAGACAAAGGAATAATTTTAGCTTTTTTTTTCATGACTGCAGTTACATGTGAATAATGGTAGTAGAGAAGTATAGGTCTTTAAAATGTGCTTGAAGCAGCAGTAAGCTAATAGACCCTCATGCTTAAAATGCCTTCTGGATGAATAAATTCTGATAAGAGCCTGATAATTAAAATTAATTTGTTTCTTCTTAGGTCACCGCTGTCATATCCAGGAACACAGGAACAATATGCGGTAATGACTCTGGGAAGGTCGGCTTGAAAGCTCTTCAGTAGCTTGTGAGCTAAATATATAGCAAGGGTTGGCAAACTATGGCCTTGTTGCCCAAATCTAGCCCACTGTTTGTTTCTGGAACACAGCCACACACATTTGTTCATGTATAATCAATGACTGCTTTCACAAGATGTGGTAGCTGGGACAAGAGGCCATATGGCCCACAAAGCCTAAAATATTTGGTATGTGGGCATTTATAGAGAAAGTATGCTGACCCTCATGTATAGGATAACATTGGCTTTTTTGACATACTTGGACATTGTCCCATATTTTCTTTCCTCTGTTAGTATAGCTTTGAATTAATATATATTTTGAGCCCCTTGAAAATTAGTTTTAGCCTACCTCTCATTTCATCAAAAATAAGTGGGATAGACTATGTTGAGGAGAGTGCAGAGACTCTTCTCTTTTATTTAGGAGAAGTTCTAACAATAGTAAAGGGTGACTGAGTAATAAGAGCCAGGGATGAATCTGCTAGTTACAGGGAGAGCTTAGTACTGAGTCTGGGAACACAGGTCCTTGTCTCTACAATTAGTTCACCTGTGGTTTTGTGTTTCTGAGGGTTTTGATGCTTCTAATTGTCACTTCTTTGTCTCTGTCTCTCCCTTCCTCTCCCTTATTTCAGTCTCTCTCTCCTTCCCTCTTCCTTTCCTTCTTCTCTACAAACAGATGTAGAATCACAAAGTATTATGGCTATAAATCACCTTGAATAATTCATTCATTTGATAATTGATTTTACAATCCTTACATTTAAATTGGAACTGGGATCCAAAGAGGTTAAATGGCATGTCACAAGTCACCTCAGTTGTTAAACATTGATTCGTCCAGTTTTTCTTCACTACTTTTTTTTAGCTTTGACCTGAATTCATGAAAGGAGACAGAAGACTTGAATATTTGGTCTTGTGATAACAAAGGATTTCTCAAATGCTAAAGCAGAGAGAGAAATCACGAAGGAATCTTAAAAACTTTTCTACATACCTACATATTATGCATACTTAATAAGAACAAGGTTTCACATCCCCCTCTAAAGCAGTAAGTGACCTGAGTAAACAGGTCATTAAAGAAGAAATACAAATGGTCTATAAAAATGTGAGCAAGTTCAGCATTGCTGGTAATCAAAGACACAAAATAAGAAAGGGAACCATTTTCCACCTAGAAATTGGTAGAGATTTTAGGTGCAGACGCACAGGGGCACACGTGCCACCCAGCATTGGTGGGGGTGCCCTGGAGGGAACCACCGGAAATGTTCCTTGTTATTGCCCTTTTGGAAGGCAGTTTAGAAATACTAGTCAGAAGCCTTAAAATTCTCATTCTGTTGGACCTAGAATTTCCACTTACAGGAATTTGTCCCAAGCACAGAGTTGGAGATGTGGACAGTTACTTACAGGGTGCTCTTGTTGTGTTTTTCTTAATAATTAAAAATGTCTCCTGAGAAAGCAAGCAGGATAAAACCTGCACTGAGACTGCAGTGACTGGGACCCAGTTTCAGTTTCTTAATGACAGCGCTCCTGACTCTGTCGAATTATTTCCCCTGGAATTTTAGGTATAAAAACTAAGATTTACTTCTACCCCAACTTGTTCCTTAAATGGTTTCAGGTGGTAACTTTCTTTTTTTAGGTATACTTACATGCTCTTGTGAGAAATCTTTTTAATGAAGGAAATGATGTTTATCGAGAACGTGATTGGAACAGCTCGATAAGCCAGTACACAGAAGCTTTGAATATAGCTGATTATGCAAAGTCTGAAGAAATTTTTATCCCTAAAGAAATCATTGAAAAACTGTATATAAATCGCATTGCTTGCTATTCTAATATGGTGAGTTGTGTCTTTTGAAACAATGTTTCAACATAGTACATTAATAAGTCAATTTTCTAATTTCAGCTTTTTTTAAGACGGGTTTTTTTTTTTAAGATTTTATTTATTTTAAGAGAGAGGGCAAGGGAGAGAGAAAGAGAGGGAGAGAAACATCAATGTGTGGTTGCCTCTCATGTGCCTCCTACTGGGGACCTGGCCCACAACCCAGGCATGTGCCCTGACTGGGAATCAAACTGGTGACCTTTTGGTTGGCAGGCCGGCACTCAATCCACAGCCACACCAACCAGAGCTAATTTCAGTTTTAAATACAGATATTAACTGCTTTTAGAGTTGCCTGAAACTTTCAGAAAATCAGCTTTGGACAAATGTTTAGGGATTTTAAAAGTAATTTGATTCTTAGTTAATGATCCTTAGAGATTCCCACTTGAGTATGGCTTTGGGTGGCATGGTGTTTATTAAAAAAAAACAAAACGGCCTAGGGAGACAAAATACAAGTGTTCAGAGATGAGTGCATCTATCAGATATTTGTGTTGATAATTCATTTCTGAGTCAATTCAGTCCTCTTAGGAGTTTTTTTTTTTTTTTTAACACAAAAAGTAGTTAGCCTTCAAAAGAATTAACATAAGCTTTCACACATCTACACTTAAAAATTAATATTTTGATGTGCCTACAGTTTTCACTATGGACATTCAGTAAACAGCCATGAAAATAAGAAAGGTACCCATGTCGTTACCTAGTTTTTTGTTAATGAGCATTCATTGATAATTTATTTTGTTTTTTACAAAATGTGTTCCTTTCTCATCATGTAGCTGTTTGGAAGTTATATTTCCATTGGGCATTTTAGTAAGACCCACCACGGGGTAACTGCAGATGGGAGAAGAACAGGACAGGAGAGCGACACCTGCAGGCATCCGTGATGTCTAGAAAGTTTTATGTCTTGAAGATCTGAGAGGCCTTAATGGCCAGTGTTAACATTTGTCATATCTGGGTGTTGGGTACATGAGTATTTACGATATTCTTTCTCCTTCTGTGTGTTTGAAAGTTCAAATTGCAAGTAATTTAAGAAAAAAATAATACCACTAACCTTGCATTTGAGAGGGTAATAGCCTGGGGTCTTAAGTGTTTGCATTTACAGGAAGACATCAGTGCAAGAAATGAATTGTTTGATTGCTAACTTTATTTGGTCTTACACACTAGGGTTTCCTTGATAAAATTGTAGAAGACTGTGATAAAGTCCTCAGTTTAAATGCCAGTAACTGCAAAGCTCTGTATCGGAAATCTAAGGCTCTAAGCGATTTGAGAAGATACAAAGAGGCTTATGATGCGGTAGCAAAATGCTCCTTAGCAGTGCCTCAGGTATGAGATTTGTATTTTTGTTCATTTGTTTACATCATGGCCATTTTATTACTTCCTTATGGATATAGGGCATTTAAAGAGTTACATTTTACAGCCAGCCACCAATTTGCTTTACTTGGGACTAACTGCTCATGAAGCAAGTGTCTTTGAAAGACTATAAATTATAACTTAAGAGTTATATAACTTCTGTAAGTTATATAGGTAAAAGTTTTGTCTATTCACAGTAAATATAACTTTCCGTTATTGTTTCAGGATGAACACGTAATAAAACTAACTCAAGAACTAGCTCAGAAATTGGGATTTAAAATAAGAAAAGCATATGTTAGAGCTGAGGTAAGCTGGCATTCTCTCCATCAGGTGTTTCCATTTTATTTTGTAATTTGGAGGCAGTTCTGTTTTTTAGTTCCCATCTTTGTTTTCTTTCAGCTATCATTAAAATCAGTTCCTGTGGATGGGGCTACCAAGGTAAAGTTATTACTTCTGTAAGAATCGTAATTTAAAAAAGAAGAAAAGATAGACATGTTAGCAGTCTTGCTTTTAATATTTATAGTTTGTGTCTATTTTTGAGATTTTTTAATTTCTCAAACACATAATTGACCAGAGCTTCCTGTCCTGTAAAAAGAGAACAGGCAACTTGAATATATCTTTTCTTCTTAACCAGCATTTCCTGAAGTCTGATGGAGCATTTTATAGGGTTTTCAGAGATGTTAGGTTTTGTTAGAAAAAGTGGTTTAAGGCCATATAGTGATTTTGGGAGTCACTGGGATAAACACAGTTAACAGGTTTTTTTTTCAAAAGTAAGCCATCTTGGAGCTGTTAGGGTGCTAATGGCCACTGTGAGTTGGTGGGGTGGGAGGGCCCAGATGAGTACCTCTGGGACTGGTATGCCCCTGACCCTTTGAGAATTACTGGTCCATGAGAAACAAGTGGTGGTACTGATAGACTAGCACTGTTTAACACCACGCATTAGAAACATTTACATATTCCATTTACTTCATGGATCTCAGTTGGAAGGGAGTCACATTTCTGTGAAAATCTGCATTGGTTTCTTACAGTGAGTTTTACAGATTGTTTTATAGTTTAGAATCCTGAAAATACTATGATTCATTATTTGGTTTAATTTCTAGGCTTTGAACTGTTCTGTGGAAGATATTGAGCCAGGTATGTTTTTCTATGTCATCTTTTCCATGTCATCTTAATCTGAAAAGTACCAGTTTTAGACATTATATATATTACTGTTGTCAAATAAGGTTACTGTGTGGTTATTAGTATGAAAGCAAGAATAATTTTGAAAACCACCTTTCTGCTTATGGATGTGCCGGCCTGTGACTGAGAATGCGGATGTCAGTAAGCAGTCACTGAATGCCCGCTGCGGCCTCACCACCATCGATAGTTCTGCCCAAAAGGGGCCCGTGCATTTCGAGAAAGAAGAAAATGTTTTCTGAAATGAATATGTCTATTCCTGGGTAAAACAAATTATTTTTAGAATTACTTTTACTCTTTTATTTAAATTGTTTTAGTTGTATTTTCTTGTTTTTATGATCGCTTTCATATCCTCACCTAGCTCTTTATCTTCACTATTTTTGTTTATTAACATTAGTATTATGTACATACACTGAAAAGGAGTACATTTCTATCCATGTTGCAGATTTATTAACTCCAAGGCAGGAAGCAGTTCCTGGTGTTTCTGTACCTGCATCCAGTTTTTCTCACCAAGTTGGCAGTGAGCTGGCCTCAGTTCCAGTTATGCCCTTAACTGCTGTTTTGCCACTGCAAGTGGAAGAGGGCCCTCTGCCATCTGCAGTGGTGGCCAATGGAGGAAAGAGCCCCTTCTCCATGCCGGAAGCCTTTTTAGATGATGGAGATATGGTCCTTGGAGAGGAAATAGATGACCTCCTTGATTCTGCACCTGAAACTAACGAAACTGTTATGGTAAAGTTTAGCATTACTTTTTCTGAAGGCAAGCTTAGTAAGAAAAGATAGCAATGTAACCTGTTAGATATTTTCAGTGTTGCCTATAGGCTGAACTTTGGGTTTCTTATGTTGAAAATTAGTTTTGTCTTTCTTTGGTAGTAACTGGCTGATTTGGTCATTTTTGAAATAAAAAAGAAACATACTATCTAGTAATTAGCCAATTTTTCTTCAACTCCTCTTGAAATCACACATATAGAAAGGGCAAATAGGCATTTGATATGTAAGAAAAAATAAGTTTTATAGGTAAAGGACTTCTCAGTTGTTTTTAAAATGTAGGCTTGAAGAGAAATAAACTCTATGGCTTAGGCTCCTCTACTGTCTTGATTTTGATTTCAACTTTGTTATGTAACATATTTACCTAGTGTAATGATTTGTTTTTATATGTTAATGTTAAAAGCAGCTCAGCCAACTTGGACCTGAATTTCATGGATTGTCATCAAATCTTTTATTTTTTTTCTAGCCATCAGGTTTAGTCAGAGGACCCCTTCCGACCCTCAGTGTCACCCCTACCATACCCTTTTCGGCATCTCTGTTGGGCACCTTGCCCATCGGTGCGAGGTATGCCCCTCCACCCTCCTTCTCAGAGTTGTATCCACCTTTGACCTCATCCTTAGAAGAAGATTTCTGTTCTTCTTTAAATTCGTTTTCAATGAGTGAATCCAAACGAGGTAAGAATTGAGCCATTTGTGTAAACAATTGCAGTTCATTTTCTAAAAATAACAACTTGTGGTTGGCAATTATTTAACTAACCCTAGAGAGTTGGTACTTGAAATATTTTCATTGTAGCTGAAAATATAAAAACAAAACCTTTCATTTTAAATTCACCTTGACTTAAATGTGCCATTCTGGAGATCAAGAAGCAAAGGAGAGTAGGAATATACATGGCGCTGTTGTTGTTGTTTTTAAACAGGATAGTTTGTTAAGCTGGGGTGTCTGTTCTTTCAGGGGGTGAGATGACTTCCAACATTTTCCCCAAGAAAGGTGTACCCCACCTTAAATTGTCTTAAAGACAGGTTATCCTTTTAAATTCTGAAATGAGCAAATACTTATTTAAAACTAATTTAAGATCAATGTTCGGGATGATAATAATTAGATCTACTTCAGGCTGCACCCATTTCGCTCAGGAAGCTATGCCTCAGTTTTGCAGGGATTGATGAGTTTTGATAATGACTTCTGTTTCTGTAGCCATCATGAGTCTGAAGCATTTTTGCATGGTTAAAGGGACAAAAATCAAAATAATTGATTTAAACATTGACAATGGAAGAAACTAAACTTTGTGGGAGACAGAATGGAATGGAGAAAATAATTGAGTGGTAGATTAAGAAAAAGAAAGTAATTGAACCTTATTAATTTTTTTAATGTTATGGTGAGTTCTTGCTTCAGATTTTCAAAAGGAGAGGCTCCTTCCCATTGAATGTGAATTATTTTCTTAGTCTTTTTTTTTTAATAGTCTCACTTGGTAGGCCCTGCCTTAGCTTCTAGCTCTGCAAACCGATTTTTATTTAAAGTTTTCTGTCTAAGGGTTTTTTGATGTTCTTGGTGTCTAGAGGAAAGGAAAACCTCCAAAGCCCTCTTTGAGTGTCAGTCGTGAGCAAGAAAGCTCCTAGGAATTGGGAAGGGAAGTAGCATGGGGAGCCATAGTCAGCTACTAAGCCCTGCTGTTTTTATTACATGATTAGAATGAAAAGGTCTGTTGAAGTTTTTTTATTATTTTAGATCTGTCCACCTCAACTTCTAGAGAGGGAACATCGCTTAACAACAGTAATTCTTCCCTTTTACTTGTAAGTGCCACTTCCTCTTTTGTAAATACATCAGTTAATTTGAAAATAGGTCTTTTACTTAAGTAACTGAGTTATTTGAGTGCCTATGATAGCTTCCCTGAAATTTTGTGTGTGCCGTGGGAAATAATGTTAGAATAAGACTCTTCTGGAACATCCAGCAATAAACGCTCTGTGTTTAAGACTGGATTGGCCATGGCAGATTAATCCCTATTGCAGACAGTGTTTAAGAGGCTTTAGCACACAGTAAACAACACCAGGAAGTACAGCTGACCCCTGAACCACATGGGTTTGAACTGTGAGGGTCCAGTTATATTTTTTCAATAAATACCTGTACTGTTTCTGAACTGTGGTTGGGAGCCTGCAGATGTGGAGGGCTGATTGCATGCACCTGTTCCATTTTAGATAGCAACTTGAACATTCTCAGATTTTGGCATTCACAGGGGTCCTGGAACCAGTCCTCTGAGGATACTGCTGGACATTTGAAGTCTTTGGGGAGTCAAAATTTATATGCAGGTTTTTGGCTGTGTGGGGGTCAGCCCTCTAATTCCCATGTTGTTCAAGGGTTAACTGTATAAGATCAGGGAATGTAAAATGTGTTTCTTTGAAACAACAATTACCTATTACATTTAAGAACTCATGAGGGTCAGAAAAGTGGGGGAGGGGTGTAGAGACCCAAAGACAGTCTGTGAAAATTTCAGGAAAATTTCAGTCTGTGAAGAATGTCTTATTTTTCAGAAGAATTTGTTTCCTGCTTTAGTTATAGTGCAATCAGTATTTGTTGGCTGTTTTTTGTTTTTTTATTCTCCTTGCAGATGAATGGACCAGGAAGTTTGTTTGCTTCAGAGAGTTTCCTGGGAATTTCAAGTCACCCTAGGAATGACTTTGGAAACTTTTTTGGAAGTGCAGTTACAAAACCACCTTCATCAGTGACCCCAAGACATCCCCTTGAAGGAACCCATGAGTTGCGACAAGCTTGCCAGATCTGTTTTGTAAAATCAGGTCAGGACCAATACAAAGCAGTGGACAATATTGAACTTGTAACCTGAGAGTTCTTAGGAATTTGCAAATATATGTGGCAAATACCAGCTATTGTGACTTTTTCAATCCCTGTTTGAATTCTCTCTAAACAAACCACAGTTATTGATTTGGGGCCTTTGAAATCTAAGTCTCTTCTCTTATTTGATATAATTTTATTTAAAGAATCAAATGGAATAAAATACCTGATTTTGAAAGCTTATTGAGATATTTATGAAATTGTTTATGTTCTAAGTATATGTTGAAGAACTTGGTTATTTTCAAATAGAGCAAAAACTAGACAAAAATATAAGACTAGTATATGATACATTGTTTATGGAAATTAAAGTACTTTCTGTTGGTTTGTTTCTTTACTCCTAAATTTAGTGATTTATTCTGAATTTATTCTCAGCTGAAATATAATTTATTCCTCATTTCATTTTCTTCTTAGTTGCATATTTAATACTGTTCTTTACAAGCCATCAGAATTCTTCTCCTAAAAGTTAAATTAAGGGTATATTTGGGAGAACTGGTGTTGACTAGAACTTTGTGTTGTCTCACAAACAGCATAAAATGCAAAATTAGTAGCTTGTTTACATTTTGGGGTTATGAAAATGAGATTTTTGTAGGAGTTTAGTAACAATGAGTCTGCTCACATCTGCCTGTAAATGTGCCTGTAAAATGAAATGATACTTTTGTGCACATGAGCAATCCTTTTTACATCTTTTTCAGGCCCTAAGTTAATGGATTTCACTTACGTTGCTAATATAGATCATAAATGTAAGAAAGATATTTTAATTGGTAGGATAAAGAATGTTGAAGATAAATCATGGAAAAAAATACGCCCAAGACCAACAAAAACAAATTATGAAGGACCTTATTATATATGTAAAGGTATGCACTGTAATTATATCAGTATACATTGCATATGTGATAAATGATGTGCTGCATGTAATTTAATGATTCTAGGATTACCATTACTAAAAATGTGTAGATAGAGTTAATGGTAAGTTCCTTGAGTTGAGAAATTAATATTTTTTATATTATTTTTATCTTGGTTTTAAACTTCTGTGGTATATATTTTGTAGCTGTTTATGGAAACAGGACTTTGACTAGGTTTTAGACAGAGACTGTCTCAAACTGGTGAGTGCTGTGACTGTGTCTGTACTGAGTCAGAACACCGAAGTAAGGCTTTGAAAATATTGTTCTTTAAGCTGCTTTGTCAAGAACTTAGTATTTTTATTCTGTTAAGCCACTTTATCTGAACAAACTTGAATATTTTTTAATGATTTTTAAAATTTAGATCAAGGGTTTTTTTTTCCTGTCTGGAAAAAAAATTTTTATACTTGTGGTGCTTGTTGTTGTTTTAAAGAGTTGATACCATCTCTGGCTAGTAACATAGGTATCACTATTTCAAGCTCTCCATGTATTGTTATGAAAATTCAGATGATACCCTAAACATATTTAATATTCATTGGCATTGAAAAACCAATGGGCCACGTTGTAAATGACTTTTAATCCTCTGTCTTTATAGATGTAGCTGCTGAGGAGGAATGTAGATATTCAGGCCACTGCACATTTGCTTACTGCCAAGAAGAGATAGATGTCTGGACACTGGAACGGAAAGGGGCATTCAGTAGAGAGGCTTTCTTTGGTGGCAATGGAAAGATCAACCTTACTGTATTCAAACTTCTGCAAGAGCATCTTGGAGAATTTATATTCCTTTGTGAGGTGCTGTCTCCACACCTTATTTTCTGCTACAGTATTGGTGATAGTTTCTGACTGGCAAGCCCAGAAGTATGAAGTACTTAGTATAGGTCCTGCTATGTGATAAAGCACTTGCTTGGCAGTGGTAGCTCCAACAGTTATCCAAGAGATAATAATGAATATTAATTGGTATAAGCATATAATGTATAAGTATGTAATAATATTGAAACTCAGAAATATTCAGGGTACAAAAGTTATATTTTATATTATATTTTTGTGATAATTTTTCTTCTCTGTCTGTTCCAGAAATGTTTTGATCATAAGCCTAGAATGATCAGTAAAAGAAATAAAGATAATTCTACTTCTTGTTCTCACCCGGTTACAAAGCATGAGTTTCAAGACAATAAGTATGTTGGTAGTTTCTAATTTTTATAGTGACAAAATAGATTATTTTCTTAGCTCCAAGTAAACCCACACTGTTATCTGCCCAGGCATTCTCCCCTGTCCTTTTGTTGAAAGACAATTACTATTTAAAAATGTCTGTTAGTAGATTTTGCTGGAAGTTTTTTAGTGAATTATTAAATTAATTATTTAATACCAAAAAGCATTATTGATTTTTAGCTGCTCATGACATGTATTTAGGAGTTTTATGATTTAATGTATAATTACCCTCCCCCCAATTAATCGAGTAATTGCATATAGCGATTTGTTTTTTCTGATAAAGATCTAAGATGTATTTTTAGTCTAAACTTGATGTTATATGTATACTTTCTAAAATTTATGGCGCACCAATATTAAAATGTCACTCCATTTTCATTTTAGGTGCCTTGTCCACATTTTGCGAGAGACAACAGTAAAATACTCCAAAATACGTCCTTTTAATGATCAGTGCCACCTTGATTTATGTCGACATGAGGTTCGATATGGCTGTTTAAGGGAAGATGAGTGTTTTTATGCTCACAGTCTTGTAGAATTGAAAGTCTGGATATTGCAAAATGAAACAGGTAGATGTGTGTATATTATTGAGACATGTCTCAAGGGTAGTCAGGGTTTGATGAAACAGTCTCTGAGCCCCTTCTCCATCACCTTGATGTAGCAACCCTGTTGATTTTGCCCTGAGCTTTAAACTGTGCAGTCACTTTTCATTTTTAGAGTGTCCTGTTTTTAGTATGGTCCCATCTAATTAATTGCTGGTGCGAGTTCATAAATGTAATATGGTTTTGTGAGGAAGATTTCTTGGAAAGCACCAAGAGCTCTATTTGTAAATATTCCGGGGTTTTTTTTGTTTTGGGTTTTGTTTTTTCAAAAAAGATTTTATTTACTTTTAGAGAGAGAGGAAGGGAGGGAGACAGAGTGGAAGAGAAGCATCAATGTGTGCTTGCCTCTTGAGCACACCCCCTGGAGACCTGGCCCGTAACCCAGGCATGTTCCCTGACTGGGAATCGAACTGGCGACACTTTGGTTCGCAGACCAGCACTCAATCCGCTGAGCCACAGCAGCCACGGCTAAATATTCTGTTTTGAAAAAGAGTCACATGATGTTCATTCTTCCTTGACGGTAGATTACAGTGTATGGGAATAATTAGGGAATTGAGTCTGACAGTGGCCTGACTGGCGGACTCTTATTACATAGAGGACCTAACGGAAGGCTTGTACATTTCCTAGGTATCTCACATGATGCTATTGCTCAAGAATCTAAACGATACTGGCAAAATTTGGAAGCAAATGTACCTGGACCTCAGGTATTTTCTCTTGTGTACTTTTCACATTTGGGATCTTTCTGGAATGGCCTAATGGATGTTAGTTGTTGGCAGAGGCTGTTCGTATTTGCAGTCCACTACTTTCTTAGTATCTGCTGAGTTGAGGAATTCTTAATGTGAAAAAAATTCTGAAGTTTAGTTGGTCATCGTAAAAATTAGGCATCCTGTAATACCTGTCAACAATATAGGACACAATTTTCTCACTCAGCCTAATTGATAAAGCAATTGGGATCTTGGGCTTTGGAGATTTTTCCTATTATGCAAATGAATAATTTTAAGTCTTCATAGTTAATATTAACTGGTATAAGTATATAATGTATAAGGGTGTAATCATACTGAAACTAAGAAATTTTAGAGGTCCAAAAGTTATATTCTGTATTATGTAAGGGAGGTAGAGTGTGTTTGCCATTTTTCTTTCCGTCTGGCCAAACCGCTTTATCCACTGTCTCCCATGTCACCCAGAAAACTTGAAGTCATCAGTTCCAGAGCTGACTTTCATAAATTGAGGTTTAGTGTCTCTAATCTGTTTTTAAATCATATTCTCTTGCATTTGGGTGCAGAATTGTAGATTTAGTTATCAGATTGTATATATTAATGATCAAACCAGACAAAAAGAAATTATATGCTATTATGAAAAATAAATAGATGGTGAGTCAGTGTTTTGTTCTCAGAAAACTGGTTTTCTGTTAAAACTAAAACTGATCTTTTAATTGTTTAGGTACCTGGCAATCAAATAATGATGCCTGGATCTCTTAATATGAAGATAAAATTTGTGTGTTCTCAGTGTCTGAGAAATGGTCAAGTCATTGAACCAGACAAAAACAGAAAATACTGTAGTGCAAAAGCAAGGCATTCGTAAGTAGCATGTGTATGGAAACAATACCTATTTCATAATGATCTGTTTTATAGGTGTAAAATCATATACGTAAGAAAAGATTAAGACTTTGAAGAGAGGAGGGGAAAAGTAGGTAATTTAGGAGTAATTACAAAGTACAAGGAAAGAGACTTCTAGGCTTTAGTAGTTAAGAATTCAACAAAATTCAAGTGTTTTTCTTGTATTTTATCAGTTCTTTGTTTAGGATTGGCAGGGAAGTTTGTTTACGAGTATCAATAGGAAATGAAATGACAGCATCATAAGGCATTTCTTTTAGAAGGGTTGAGGAATAAAATCTCTGGTCCTTTAGGTACAAACTTCGTACCTGTCCCTTTATATTATGCCTTTTGCCAGTGTGTCTTTGTTTTTTCTGAACTCCATTTTTCTTAGGTGGACCAAAGACCGTCGTGCGATGAGAGTGATGTCTGTTGAACGTAAGAAGTGGATGAACATCCGTCCTCTCCCCACAAAGAAACAAATGCCTTTACAGTTTGATGTACATACGTAATTTTTAAGCCACTTTTTTTTATTAGGCATTTCAAATTATTAGAAAGTAGTAGTAATTCAGATTGAAACTGGCACTCTTTCAATAATGCTCATTAATCATAAACAATGAAATTTAAATGGGCCTCTCTTTTTTCCTTCCCTTTAGTATGTGTGTGATTCTGGGACAGTTTGCATATTGATTGTAGTTTTAGGAGTTATTTGGAAGAAGTAAATAGAGAATCAAGAGAGAGAGGCTTGAGAAATACTTATGGGCATGATTGACCTTAGTTTTCAGATGAATTACTTTTGGGAGGGAATGGAAGAGAATTTCATTTAAATTTGATTCCTCAGCTTTGGTATCAAATCCAAGGCCTTCTGTATTATTATGAATGCTGTGGATGAGTTGTTTTTTTATCATGCCTGTTTCTTTCACTGAAGCAGTGGATACTGAAAGATACCCTACTTGATAGGACCTTCTAAAAATAACCCAAAGGAAAAATATTCAACGTTAAAGGAAGCTGTTCTTCAAAAACCCTTAGAATGAAAATGCCAGACCAACTTAGAGATAGGATAGTGCTTCATTCACAAGGTGGTGTGTTTTACCTCAATACCCTCTGGTGCTGTCCATGGTCTTGAAGATGATTGTCCAAGCAAACCCTGTGAGCTGGCTCTGGACTGTCGTCTTCACCAGGAAGTAGGTCTGGAGAGAGTCTGTAGGGCTTTCACTGTGTGAGTTAGTGAACAGGGACACTGGACTATTGACAGGTTGTGAATTTTCTGTCCCGATAGGGGAAACATGGAGAGAATCTTCTGCCCAGAGAAGCAGGTCAGATGGATTGCAGAGTACCCTGGGTAAAGGAAGTCTCCCTCTCTGACTTGTCAGAGAGAGTTGAGGAAGAGACAGCTTAATTTCCCATCACCCAGAGTACCTTGCACTTTGTAAAACTTTTGCAGGTTACCAGGTCAGTTCTTGGAAGGAGGTGGTGTGTTTGTGCTGCACCCACAGTTATTTTGGTCTCCTAGATTTGGGTGACTTCATCAGTGGGGTATGTAGGAGGGGAAGAAGAAGGATGGGAACCATTGATATCTTGGGCTTTAAAAGATGGTGGAGGTTATGGGTGTATTCCTTAATATTTTGTTAAACATGACTGAGACCAATGTGGTCTCTAGTTCATGTGGTGGCAGCTTCCTAGAACTGCTGGTTATTCTAAAATCTTGGACATGGTGTACTGCTGTATAATGTAGTAGCTTATTTTTTTCTACCATACTAGGGATTGCACAGGGATCCTTTTTGTAAAAGAAGAAATAACACTCTGTGTGTATATGTGTGTAGACAGTGTGTTAAAGTGGAAAGAGATTGGGCTTCAGGGTGTGCCAGAAGGGCCGTGGTCAAGTTACTCAGCCACAGTTTGCTCATCTGTAAATGGGAATAATTACATTACAGGGAAGAGTACACAAGATGGTGTTATGTAAAAAGCCCCAGCACCATGGCTGTCTTTCTCCTTTGTCTTCTCTTCTCTCTGCTCCTTATCATTGATCTTTAAAAACTATGGTAAATATTTCCCTAGTAGTGGCTAAGTACTTAGTGGAGTTTGATTGGGAAAAGAAAATAATAAACTCAGTCACAGAATGATTTATTGACTACTGATTTAATACAGAAGATTCTAAGGGGAGGGTTTACTGACCTTAGTCCAAGGAAGAAAATGTACAGCATTCAGGGCACTACTTTAGATTTTTAGCAAAAACTGATGCTAAGCATCTAATATGTTAGCAGATATATAAGGCCAGCTCCTGTTGAAATACAAGTAAACTGAGATAAGCGAACAATCATACTAGGTTTTATACTCCTGGTTTTTATAGGAGTATAAAATCTAGTACAAATATAAAACAAGCATATTCATGATATTTAAGAATGAGCTCTCAGTGATGGAGATTTTCTTAGTTCCTGATAGTCTCCAAGGTTCCTAGGGAATCTGCATTCTGCTGATCGCTATCACTTTATTTTCCTACCAGTATCATTATATTTACTTTGTAAAATAAAAATGTAAATAAAAGGAAGTATTATTTGAATGCTGTGTACAACTGGATGGCCTGGTTAGCATCATAATTGTCTTCAGAAAAATGCATATCTAGTGAATGATGGCCAAGGGTTGTTTTTTTTTTTTTTTTTTTTTTTTTTTTTTTTTTTTTTTTTTTTTTTTTTTTTTTTTTTTG